>BQNB010008167.1:0-90975 GCA_026074375.1 Tanacetum coccineum
GCTGTGCCATGGGTTCTCTTTGTTTATTAGTTCATACGATATTGTGCTCTTATTGTGCCATGGGTTAGTTTTTCTTTTTTGGTTGTGACCATAAAGTTTGTATTCTTAGGGTTTTCATAATTACTCTATATATTGTACGATACTGTTTAATGAGAAAATCACCACAATATCAATCGACAAAGGGGAAGGAGAGTTGGAGTAACGAACAATTAAACAATGAGCCGACTGAAGAATCAACTAGGGTGAAAAACTTTAGGGTTTAGGATGGACGTTCTTGATACCATGAAAGTAATGTAAATTTTGTATATAGTCATTAAACAATATCACCACAATCACAACAATATCAATCAACTACGGGGAAGTCGAGTTGGAGTAACGAACAAGCAAACAATAAGCCGACTGAAGAATCAACTAGGGTGAAAATTTTTAAGGTTTATGATCGACACACTCTTGATACCATGAAAGTAATGTAAATTCTGTTTATTCTCATTAAACAATATCGTACAATATATAGAGTAATTATGAAAACCCTAAGAATACAAACTTGTCATACCCCGTACCAAATACACGAGCATAGCTCATAATAATTACACGACTAACACTCCCTCACAGTTGGAGCGGGAGGACATCGTACGCTCAAACTTTATGAATACCAAAGAATGATCAGAACGAAAAAAGAAAAACTAATATGTGGCACAATAAGAGCACAAAATCGTATGAACTAGTAAACAAAGAGAACCCGTGGCACATCAATCACCAAAATATCAATCGACTAAGGGGAAGTCGAGTTGGAATAACTAACAAGCAAACAATAAGCCGACTGAAGAATCAACTAGGGTGAAAAATTTTAGGGTTCAGGATCGACACACTCTTGATACAATGAAAGTATTGTAAATTCTGTATATTCCCATTAAACAATACCGTACAATAAATAGATCAGTAATTATGGAAAACCCTAAGAATACAAACTTAGGTCATATCCCATACCAAATACACGAGAATAGCCCATAATAATTACAATTAACACTCCCCGCAGTTGAATACCAAAGAATGATCAGTACCCAAAAAAAAAAAAAAAAAAAACTAACATGTGGCACAATAAGAGCACAAAATTGTATGAACTAATAAACAAAGAGAACCCGTGGCACATCAATCACCACAATATCAATCAACTAAGGGGAAGTCGAGTTTGAGTAACGAACAAGCAAACAATAAGCCAACCGAAGTAGGGTGAAAAATTTAGGGTTTAGGATCGACACACTCTTGATACCATTAAAGTAATGTAAATTCTGTATATTCTCATTAAACAATATCGTACAGTATATAGAGTAATTACGAAAACCCTAAGAATACAAACATTATGAATACCAAAGAATGATCAGAACCAAAAACAAAGAAAAACTAACCCGTGGCACAATAAGATCACAAAATCGTGTGAAGTAATAAACAAAGAGAACCCGTGGCACAGCAATCACCACAATATCAATCAACTAAGGGGAAGTCGAGTTGGAGTAATGAACAAGCAAACAATATGCCGACCGAAGAATCAACTAGGGTGTAAAATTTTAGGGTTTAGGATCGAAAAACTCTTGATACCATGAAAGTAATGTAAATTATGTATATTCTCATTAAACAATATCGTACAATATATAGAGTAATTATGAAAACCCTAAGAATACAATCTTTATGAATACCAAAGAATGATCAGAACCAAAAAAGAAAAACTAACCCGTGGCACAATAAGAGCACAATATCGTATGAACTAATAAACAAAGAGAACCCATGGCACAGCAATCACCACAATATCAATCGACTAAGGGGAAGTCGAGTTGGAGAAACGAACAAGCAACTAGGGTGAAAAGTTTAAGGGTTTAGGATCGACACACTCTTGATACCATGAAAGTGATGTAAATTCTGTATATGATCAAATACCTCATATCCAAAGGCGTTTAATCATTGGGGAATCAAACAATCCACCGGGAAGAAGAGAAAAAAGAAGGCCGCCTCTACTGTTTGAAGACATCCTCCAACATCTCCAGAAGAAAATAAGCGTTGCAGCAAGAGAGTTAGCAGATATGACGGTTTCTCTTTTCAGTATTATCTTCACTATCAAACTAACACTATTTTTGTATGATGGGTTCACTTTTTAACATTTTTTTATTCCTTTGTTCTGTTTTTATTTATACAGTTTCACCTTCCACACTCGGTAAACGCTTCAAAGTGTTTTTCCCCACAGAAACTTGGCCAGGCGAACGCTATCCCTGGCTAAGATTGCGCCCTCGCACCTCATGGCCCCACAAACCCCCATATACTATTCCATCTATCTTTGAGATGCATTCTCCAACCTCCCATGCTCAGTCATCTCACACGGGGCCCACATGGCAAGAGGAATCAAGGTTAGTGATTTTAGCGATGTTCGGTGGCATTCCTTACCGGTTTGATGTTCCCCGCTCAGCAAATATCGATGGAATAAAAATTCAGATCTTCAGTTTTTACGGATTGTCTTTGATGGAATATCAGTTGGTATATCTTTTTAATGTTGAGGGGTATGCTCCGATTGATTCTGACAACCAATGGACCGCCTGTATAGCTGAGTATGATGCACGACGGCTTATTTTCATCGAGCTGCACATAATATCCCGATTCGGATAAACTAAACGGTTAGTTTATTTGTACTCCTTTTTATCTCATTTAAAGACGAATCAAATACTTATAAACCTCACCACACTTTTAGATAATAAAACGGTATCATAATAATATATAGATATCCAACAAGCACAATCATGGTGTCATGTCAAACTTTTAAAGGGGATGTTCTGATCTTAAGAAAAATATATATGAAATCAGTGGGAAGTAGTAATCAAAATTCTACTATGCATTCTAACATGATTTGAGTATAAGACTGATCATTTGGTCATGTTCATTGTGTTTGGCTTCTTCTCTAATATATGTGGTACAAATGTGATAAATTGCAGGCAAGATGAACTGATTTTGGGTAAGAATGCTCAAGACTATTATGATGCAGCCACTGTTCTTAGTTTTGAGATTTATATCGCTTTGATTTTGTGAAATCCCTCCTTTTAAACTAATGTCCATGTATTTTGTTTTTTTTTGGGTAAAATGTCCATGTATTTTGTTCTGCACTGTAAAAAGAGAATATCTACCTTTTGATATGTATTTTGCATGACTAATTTATCAAAGACTTTTGAATGCTTTGACCGGAGGTGCCATGCCCAGTTAAGTTGTATGTGTCTACCTCAAGATATCTTGTTAGCATATGAAAAATCTTTACTTTTGGGATTTAGGCATGATTTCCGTAAGGTTTATCGGTTGGTGACGTAACTAGAAGTGAACATTTATAAATGTGTCATTGTGGATGCCCTGTATGTATTTTTTTTAGTGTAAAGTTGTAAAGTATTGGATGATAATTGACCCAGTGAGTATACCTGCCATGTCCTATAAATAACTTCCGGAAGTAGGTTGAATGCATGAAATGACAAGCATTCCAAGTTATGATAGTATTAGTTAAAAAACCAGCGCTATCAAATGCTACTGAATCAAGTGCTACTGAATCTATCCCCGTTATCAAATGCTAGAGGAAAGTAACCATATGTGTCTTCCTCATATAGATAGAAACATCAACATCACATCCATAGCAAAGAATTGAGGTATATGTGTCGCATCTTTATTTCCGTAAACCTTTTACATATTCGGTAAAAGTGGTGCTATAACACCATAATCTATTACATGGCGTTTATTTCGGAGTATTTCAACCTCACTTCCAGGAATCATTTTTTGGAAGGGACATACACATAGAGGGCATTGCACAATGGAACACTTGTGTCATTGCATACGATCGAACTTGTCTCGTTTCTCTAGATAGCCAACAAATACGCATCGTACTTGATGTGATAGTACCAAGGTAAAGTCACAATGCTCTAAACATCTTTATTTATCTTTAAATGCATGCCTTAGGATCTTCTGATGGTACTTACAGGAGTATAAAACTATAGAATTCTATGGTAGTTAGCTTTTGCTTATTCAATCTTTTCGCGATTGATTTATAACTAGTCTAATTCACGTGTAAGACGTTAACTTCACAAAATAGTGAGCCTAACAATCTCCCTTCAAGATGGTGTCACTCGTTAATTGGTTACAATGTTTCCTACAAGCAAAAATAAAGAAAAATGATACTCCCTCCGTCCCAAAATAATTGTCCTCGACGATAAACACACAATTAAAAAAAAACATAGTTATTACTGCATTATCTCTCTTACTTTTTTGCAAAATAACATTTTACCCTTATACAATTAGTTAAAACTTTGAATGAAATTTATAATTTCTAGTGTCATCATGTGCAATATGGTAAACTTACTACATTACTCACAACAATAATATTTTAAAGGGGACAATCATTTTCAGACAATGCAAAGTAGAAAGAGGAAATATTAATTTTGGACATAGGGATTAAGAATGAAGTCCAGTATTCCTTTGGATTGTCTTTAACTACGTCGATCTTCTTGAATACTCTAGCTTTATTTCTTCAGCTTGCAGACGAACACATTATAATCATGCTGCTGAGGATGACTTAGAAGTTTTCTCTATCGATGATCTCGGCTTTGATTTGCTTTCTGATCTTAACTTCCATCATGTCTTTAAAAAATTTCTTCACACACTTCTAGTCATCTCGAAGTTTCTGAATCAACTGCATGTCTTGAAAAAGCTTCTTTTTTATACGCTCCTCGTTATGTCGAAGTTTTGTGAATCTGCTTATCATTCATCATCCTTGAAGTTCCCTCATATGAATACCTCGGCTTAGATATGATTTATGCTATGAACTTCTTGTGCAATATCTAGTTGGGTTATTACTCCGTCCCAACTTTTACACTCTTTTTCTTTTGCTCCCTCCCAAACAGACAATCCAGAGTCTGATGAGAATTAACGCACTAGTCTTGAGTCATACAACCTCCTTTAAGCTCGTTTCAAAGACCTTTCTCATTTTGGAAATTAAGTGGAAACGGAATATATCATTAACATCACCTCACTTAGGAAGCATCCCAGTCTTGTTGTATAAAGCCCAAAGTCCGAAGTACACAATTTATCCCGTTCAAGAAGTCGAAACCGTAGCACCAAGTCAATTAAGTCCCAGATATGCCCATTTCTCCTTCCAGGATAGTGATGATAGAAATTGCAACACCAAAGTCAATTAAGTCCCAGATGTAGACAATTAATCCCTCCATGTAGTTGAAACGGTAACACCAAAGTCAACTATGTCCCGAATGTACACATTTCTCCCTTAAGGATGACGACTATTTAAAGAATCATCATACACATGTGTACTTCTTATATCAGCTGGAACTGCTTACTTATCATCATATACTTGTTTGTTGCATAAGCAAATACTATGCGAGAAGATTTCGGTAATTACTCTCTTTACATTTCTCTCTTGATCAACCTAATCCAAATCCCCTAATCTATTCTGTCGGCTGATATTGATGACCATTTATGAAGACAACCTGATATAACAAACCCAAGAACGAAGAAAAAAATCCCAAGTAAACTTCAACCTCAACTAAGTAACATCTTACAAAACCCTGTAGTCTTTAAAACCCAATGCTAGCCTTTACGAGTAAAGGTGAATTTTGATAAGGATCGTTTTAGTGTGATGTATTGTGTTTGATTTGTTTTTGTAATTTGATTTGATTGTTAACCAAGGAAAAACGGTGAAATGAATTTGTCGTTAAGGGTATTTGTTGTCACGTTAACGGTCGTTAAGGTTCTTCGGTAACAAGGACTAACGGTATCATAATCCTCCTGCATAAAAATAATAATTTCAAAGCACAAAATTTATATTATCCCGGAAATCTGAATCTTCTCTTCAAAACCTTAAACAGATTATATGCCATTTCAACTCGCCTGGACTTGCATAAAACATCAAGAAACATATTCAAACTACTCAAATCTTGTTGGAAACCATATTCATGCATCGACAAAAATACTCTAACCACTTTATCAGGTTTCTAGCTGACACGTATTGTTCAGTTATAATAGCAAAAGTTTTGGGATTTGGACCAAAACAAGTGCTGCAATGTCAATGGCATGATCAAACGACGTGTCAGTGTGAGTATACATAGGTTGGCGTTCAAGTATCCTAAAGAAGTGGAGTGCTTTAGGTCCATGGTTCTATAGTTTTTTTAGGATTTTGTTCACGAGGTCTGGTGTCCAGCACACTCAGATGGTTTCTAGATTATGCGTAATGGCTTTTGGGTCTAGATTTAGTATAAGCCTTTAGGTCTGGTGTCCAACCATATGAACTGCAATAAACACGTTTTCATGAGATTTAACAGATAAGTCTAAAGTAATGCACTTCATTCATTCAGTAAGTTGTATAGATGTGGTACACTATCCTCCTAGGAACAAACATATCTAGTTAAAACTACATATATGACGTTTACTGGTCTATAAGGTAAGAGATACATACCTTTCTTGAAGTCACTTCTTATTCTAACCTGGGGCTGATCACTCATCACTTTACACTGCAACTGCAATAAAAGCCTGAGGCCTTCCTCCTGTGACAAAATACAATCTTTTAAAGGAGAACGACATGTAGAGCAAACCCTCAAAAACAATAAAGAATAATAACTATGCATAGGTGTCCTTCTCAGCTTAACTCAAGTTGACCAGTCACAGATACAAATTGTGCACTAATCACAATCAGCATTTAATCAATCTTTTATTAACTATCATACACTTAGAGTTCAAACCAATTCACACTACTCATCGAGTAATAATCATTATCGGCATTTAATTAACATATTTTCAGACTATCCTACGCCTCAAACCATCAATACTTACAGTCGATCTGCGCATGCACGGTTACAAAATCACACAATTCACTAATTACTAATCACATATAGCATTTAATATATATATATATATATATATATATATATATATATATATATATATATATATATATATATATATATTATCAGCTATCCTACACTTGAAACCAATTTAGCACTAAAAAAACCAATCTGCATTCATTGAATCAAATTGCACAATTCGTTTAACACTAATTAATCACTACAAGTTCTTAATCAAAATGCACAGTTAGGACTAAACCTATAGTAACACACTGTAAAAGTAATTTGATGGATTAATTTGTGCACCGGTGTCAATTTTAAGACTGGGTTTAAAGTACTAATTACCTGATTTGTGATAGAGCACCTAAAAGCTGTGAAACCAAGTCTAGAAAGAGCCCACGTAAATCAACCAATGATGGATATTCAACCTGACTTACAACCCTGCAATTAACAAATTTTCAGTGTGGAATATGTAACAGTATCAAATAAGCATAGATAAGTGCAATTACAGCATTTGAGGTTCATGAGAGATGTACTCTAGCCAAATTGGCATTACCTGTCAGCATTGATTAACCAATCAAATACAAAAAGCAAAAATTTTCGCAGTAGCCCGTTGATATACGTGTAATCTAGTAATAACCCTGACAATTTTTTTTCGAGATAACCTTCTAAATCGCGCAGGTGCTCGAGCGATTTACTTTTGGACACTTGTCAGGTTTTTAGTGGTTGGTGAGATAAAAAAAACACAATGTAGATCGCACATTGGCTCGAGCGATTCACATTTTTTTTGCAAGTCTGTTAAAAAAATTTTGTATATAGTTTTAGGTATTGTTTTAGGGTTTATGGTATATGATGTTGTGTTTATTGAAAATCTTGATCCTGGACATTTTTGCGTACGTATTTGGATACTCATATGTTTTATTTAAAATTGTTTATTTGCTAATCTGTGTAGTCTTTGATGAGCTCTACTTAGTGAATTAAAATTTATTAAAATTAGTTTTAATATGCATAAGATATGATGGTGCAACGAAAAAATTGTAAACCTATATTTTTTTTGCAATTATAAAAGTTGGAATTGAAAGCATAAAAGTTAACGGTAGTCATTAAAAAGCATTACAACATGAGAATCACCAGATCTCTAGTAGAATACATGACCAATCTTATTTAGACGATATAAAAACATAAAAACAACAACACACAACGCATACATGGTTAGCAAACTGGTGTTAAGCAATAATGCTTTTACATGTTCTTGTAGTTCATCATCAACTGTCGTTTTTCTTCCATGCTCCTTAGCAACTCATCCCTGACGCCTTTCAATTTTACACACTTTTTGATGTCGGCCCCTGTCATGCATCCTAGTGCGTACTTACCGTAATCGATAAGTGGGTGATCGTGCAATACCATCAGATTGTTAATTTCTACCCTACGATCTGTAAACCTATCAGCAAAGCGATGCATCAAGGCTAACATTTCATCAAGTGCTTCTTGTAGTTTCATAAGTGCTTCTTGTAGTTTCATAAGGACAGTAAACCTAACGTTTTCTGGGTTACTAGCCATGGTAGAAAATGAAAAGATAAAACTAATAACTTGTGTGAATTATAAAAATGTTTGTGAGTAAGAGTGCTCATATATGTGTCTATTTATAAGCAATAAGTTTAAGATAAAGCGGACAAGTTGTCAGATGTTTTCGTAAATCGCGTGTAATTTGAGGTGATAGACAGCATTGTCATTGAGTTGTCTTATCTATTGCAGTAAAAACATTTGTGTTGTCAAATCATGTCACAAATCACGTGAAAAGTGTAGTGATAAATAGCATGTTGATTGAGGACTTTTTTTTAATGCATTAAGAATAAAAAGTAACTGATTCACATAATCTATTAAAAAAACTTATACATAGCAATTAAACCACATACAATCTAGTTGATTGGCAACCTTATTTAATACAAGGGTAAAAACCATACAATACCAACGTACTTTCTGAAATTTACCACAATGAACCATTTACTTTTTTATTACCGATATGACCAATGTACTTTCAAATTATTTTTCAACTTGAACAAAACGTATGCCTCCAAAATTATGTCTTGTTCGTAGAATGATGTTTGTGGTACAGATATCCGCTTCATGTGTCATTAGTAGAGCGTGTAATCCGTAGGTATTAAGGCTTGTTATAGGCATACTTTGCAACATTGTTATTTGTACCGAACGGATACGCATTTCCTCTGTATAACGTGTTAAGTTGCACAACAACTGATCTGCTAGTGTTTCCTCAGCTTGAATCTCCCTTTGTAGTTTTAAAACAATTGCTTGACGTGCCTCATTTGCTCCATAAGCCATATAATATATTAGTGGAGAGAAGAAGTGTGTGTATGAGAGACAAGATTCTATTGTAGATGATAGCATAGTTGATATAGGAGAAATAGTATGGGAAGTCTGTGTCAATAGAGTGAAATAGTAAAAAAAAACTAACAAATATTGTACATTTATAAGAGATAATTGACATTTTCATTGATAAGTCTTTATCAACTGTCATTCACTTGTTTTAATTAAGATAGGGAGGAACAAAATGTGTACATTGAAAAGACATTGTTAACACATATTGAGTTACATGAATATTAGTACATATGATTCTTCAAATGTTGACGTTGAACTTGTTTTTATTTTTTCCTTTCTGCATTTGATGTAGATAGCTAAGTGATTCTTGTCGTTGTCTTTTTTGTTCTTCTGAAATGATACCTCCAAATGATTCTTCCTTTGAGCTATTGTTTTGAATCAACATGGAGCTTAGATCTATCTTCGGACATGATACCTTGGTTTCCTCGTATTCAAAGTGTTCTTGTTCCGCCCATTCAACCATTTTGTCAAAAGTGTAATCATTTTGTGTTTCCTGCCTTATAATGCCTTCATTTTTACTTGAGTAGTCAGTTATGACATGGTTCATCATTTCTACCAAGCTAGCATTTGGGAAAATATATTTGGATATAACAAAATCGACACTGATGTGGTCAATGTAGATTTCTAATTTGTACTGCGCTGAAGATATATCAAACATGACATGTGTATCATAGTTGTTTCTAAGTTTAACGGTTAATGAAAATCCATTGTGTGGTATCTTATAATAAAGAGCATGAATGTTTGTACCCAAAATATTAAACAAATATTGTTTCAGATCTGCTAGTTTTAATCTTGGAATGTTGATGTTGAATGTTCCACCGTTGACGTACATCGTGTTATTTGTGTCATCGAGCACCAATTTACCATTATTATGAACCACAAAATTGAAAACGGTTTGCGTGTAGGGTGTAGCATGTTTTGTTTTATTAATAAAACCTAGTCCACCAAGTAATTCATAGTAATCGAACTTTTTTTTCTTTCTTTAGTGCACTTGATGTAGATAGCTGAGTGATTCTTCTAGTTTTTTTAGTTTCTTTAGAAATGACACCTGCAAATGATTCTTCCAAAGAACCATCGTTTGGAATCAACACCGTGCTTAAATCTATTTTAGTATGAGAAACGAAAATCTGGAGCTTCCAAGCAACTTTTGCAATGTCATACATAACATTAGTATGATAATCATTCTTAATTTGTTTCATACCTGATAACGTGTAGTATGGTGGCAACATGTAATAAAGAGTAGTGAATGCTCTTGGTATTTTCCATTTTAGATTGTATGGGTTCCATTACAATATAAGCCACTACAACCCAATGCACATGACCCATAACCCATGTTAATTACCAATTGTCACCAGTCATAGATGTGTCGTAACATGACACTCTAAGCGCAACTATAACCCAGTGCATATGACCCATATGATGTCAAATACCCATTAATGAATGTGACCAGTGATATCCTAATGCACATAACCCATGATCGACCCATATGAATACTTAGCCATAATCACCGGTCGTGCATGGGTTCCATTACAATATAAGCCACTACAACCCAATGCACATGACCCATGACCCATGTTAATTACCAATTGTCACCAGTCATGGATGTGTCGTAACATGACATTCTAAGCGTAACTATAACCCAATGCATATGACCCTATTGATGTCAAATACCCATTAATGAATGAAACTAGTGATATCCTAATGCACATGACCCATGACCCATATGAATTAGCCATAATCACTGGTTATGCATGGTTTCCATTACAATATAAGCCACTACAACCCAATGCACATGACCCATGTTAATTACCTATTGTCACCACTCATGGATGTGTCATACATGACCCATATGATTTCAAATACTGAATGTGACCAATGATATCCTAATGCACATGACCCATGATCGACCTATAATCACCGGTTATGCATGTGTTCCATTATAATATAAGCCCCTACAACCATGTTAATTAACCATTGTCACCAGTCATGAATGTGTCGTAACAGGGAGGTCGACCGATACTCACCGATTAATCCCGCTTAGAACGATTACAAGCTATAGGCAGGTCGATCGCCCGACTATCAATTCGCGATATTTTCAACCTTTGCTACTATTACATTAAATTTTGTAGTAAATAATTAAAAAAACTTTTATTCACAACTATTATCGTGGCAAAAAGTATTTTCCTAATTAATCGCGCCTAGAATGATTACAAAAGATACCGGGAGGTCGACTGCCCGTCTATCGATTCACGATTTTTGCAACCTTTTCTATTTTATCGTGGCTAAAGGTATTTTCCCTCTGATATTGTTGTGAAATATTTCGTTAAATTCGTGATAATGTATTCCCCTAAAAATTTCATGAATCATATTCCCCGAAAAACAACTCCTCTTGTCACCTGCCATAACTCCCTCTTATCTCACCACAAATCCTGTCACCACCACAGCTCTCATCACGTCACTCTCTCGTCGATCGCTGTCACTCTCCCGTTATAGACCCACCACTACCATCACCACTAGTAAGTATTATGTTCCTTTTGTACACATTGTTCTAAAAAACCATGTTTATGATTCTGTAATTGCAAATGTCTTGATTATGCTATAATTAAACATTTGTTTTGAGATTTATTCTTGTAAATTATGTCATATTTCTTGGTTAAATTAGCTAGTTAATTGGTTAAAATATATAAGTAGCCCTGTTAAGCCTATTACCACATGAATATGGAACCAGAATTGGGACTAAATGAATTAGGGTTCCTGGATGGGTGATATTTACAAGGGGAATGGGTGGTTGAAAAAGCTATAAATTGGCCTCAACCAACTATCTTAATTGAAAAAATAAATGTCAAGTTACCAGAATCTGTTCTTATATTGTGAGTTTATATTGGTTTTTGTTCACCGGACCTTTAAACTAATGATGGGGTGACCTGCAGGGACACATTTATAAACATGGACAAGTCTTGGATGGAAACTAATAGGATTAGCAAATCTTATGTTGATGGAGTAGCAGCGTTTACTGATTATGCAGTACACAACTTGCAGAAGACGGGGAACATCGACCCACGAGTTAATAAAAAACATATTTACATTCCATGTCCGTGTACCAAATGTTTAAACCACATAGAGCATAAAGTGGAGGAAGTGCAGTACCATTTATACAGACATGGGATTGATATAAGCTACACAAAGTGGACTAAACATGGAGAAGAGGATGAGCCATCAATAAGTGCCCCAAAACCTGTTAATGCTACAACAGAGTTTGTTGACGACATGGATTTTGCTTATATTCCAACAGATGGCCCAGCAACAGTAGAAATGGTTAATGCTACAAAAGATAATTTTGATGTGGATGACCTTGTCAAGTTTCAAGAACTATTATTAGACGCAGAGAAGCCTCTTTACGAAGGATGTCCTGACTTCACAAAGTTGTCCGCAATAGTTAAACTACTCAACTTGAAGGGTAAATACGGAGCTTCTGATAAGTTCTTCACTGAATTACTAGGCTTGATAAAAAAGATGCTACCTGCTGGTAACGAAATGGTGGAAAAAACTTATCAAGCCAAAAAAGTTATGAGATTGATGGGATCAGGATACAAAAAGATACATGTATGTATCAACAACTGCCTTCTTTACTGGAAGAATGACAAGGATCTGACTGCGTGTCGAACTTGTGGGACATCAAGATGGAAGGTGGATAATAAGACAAAGAAAGTGTACGAAAACATTCCAGCAAAGGTAATGTGGTACTTTCCAATCATACCAAGACTGCAACGACTATTTAAGATAGAAAGTATTTCAGAAGATTTAAGATGGCACGCGACACGGAGGATAACAGATGGTGTGTTACGTCACCCCGCAGATTCACAGGCATGGCGTACCATAGATGAGAAATTCCCCGAAATCGCTGAAGATACAAGAAATCTACGGCTAGGAATATCGGCTGATGGGGTTGACGTCAACACGGGAAACAGGCATCACAGTGTATGGCCAGTTTTAACTGTCATATACAACCTTCCTCCATGGTTGTGTATGAAAAGAAAGTTTATCAACCTTTCGGTATTAATATCGGGATACCCGGGAAATGATATCGATGTTTTTTTAGAACCGTTGGTTGATGATCTACATACCTTATTCGAGACAGGGGTTGATACGTATGATGCTTCCACAAAAGATAACTTTAATCTACGTGCCGTTGTGTTATGGACAATAAATGATTACCCTGCACTTGGTACATTATGTGGCTGCCCGTACAGTGGATTCAAAGGTTGTGTAGTATGTGGGAAAGATACAAACTGTGTTAGACTTTCTGCCTCATCCAAGCAAAGTTATGTTGGTCACAGACGATATCTACCATATAACCATCCGTTCAGAAAGCAAAAGAAGGCATTTAATGGACAACAAGAATTTCTCCAGGCTCCAATTCCAATGACCGGGGAACAAATATACAACGAGGTAAAACATATTGAAAATAAGTGGGGAAAAGGAAAACGAACAAACAATAATGCATCAGAAAACCAAGAAGATACGAGAGGCAGAGGTGGTAAGATTCAAAAGCAGAAAAGAAACACAACAGAAGAAGAGGGTAGTTCAAGCCAAGTAAACGGACAAAACGGTGTGTATTGGAAGAAATTCAACATTTGGTATCGAAAACTTAAGTATTGGAGGCATAATCCTGTTCCACATTGTATTGATTTTATGCATGTAGAAAAGAATGTTGCTGAGAGTATAGTCGGAACTCTGCTACATGTTCCGGGAAAGACGAAAGATGGATTGAATGCTCGATTGGATCTGGCTGAGTTGGGGGTAAAACCAGAGTTGTTTGCTATGCAAGATGAAGACAAAACAACACTACCTCCAGCAGGTTACACATTAACGAATGCTGAAAAAGACATCTTTTGTGAAACGTTACACAACATCAAGGTACCAGAAGGCTATTGTTCAAATTTCTCTAGTTTGGTCAACCTAAAGGATAGGAAGCTCATTGGCCTTAAATCGCATGACTATCACATGCTAATGCAAGAGTTTTTGCCCATTGCAATACGTTCAATCATGCACCCACCCACACGATATGCTATTATCAGGTTTTGCTTTTTCTTTAAATCGATATGTAGCAAAGAAATCATATTGAAAGAACTAGATAAGATGCAAGCAGAACTGGTAGTGACACTGTGCCTACTCGAGAAGTTCTTTCCTCCATCATTTTTTGATATTATGATACATTTGACTGTGCACCTAACTAGGGAGGTAAAATTATGTGGTCCCATATGCTTTCGGTGGATGTATCCCTTTGAAAGATGTATGAAGGTTATTAAAGGACACGTGCAAAACAGAAATAAACCAGAGGGATGCATTGCTGAGGAGACTATTACGGAAGAAACAATAGAGTTTTTTTAGCGAATATCATAAATCCATGGAAACTATTGGTATCCCACCTGGTAAACATGAAACTTATGAAAATGAGGAAGGAAAGCCATTGTCGTTTGGCAAATCAAGTGAAGTTTCTGCGGAACTTTTTCAGAAAGCACAATTGTATGTAATACAGAATACATATGAAATTGTACCGTATATCGAGTAAGTATTACTAACACATGTCTATTTCGTTACTTAAAATGTTCTATCAAATATAATAATCAAAGACATTGTTTCAGGCGACACAAGCAAGTTTTGAAAACAGAAAACCCGGGTAAACGAATAGCATTTCTGGAAAATGAGCACAGTAAATCTTTTGCTAAGTGGTTACGCGAAGAGGTAATTAATCGTATGTTATTTATAATTGTTTGTTTGTTGTTCCTTAAATTTGAAGCTAATATATACGTGTAATGAAATTCAGGTGGAGAGAGAGTTAGCGATCGACAAAGAAAGTATATTAGAAACTGTAAGGTGGATATCATATAGACCACATGCCACAGTAGTGAAATACGATGCATATAACATCAATGGGTATACCTTTCGTACGAAATGTCATGATGGCAAAGTTTACCAGAATAGTGGGGTTAGTGTTGAGGCAATCGATCTGCACATATCTAAAGAAGTTGCAACCACAAGACAAGCATACTATTATGGTGTTTTACAAGAGATATGGGTACTAGATTACCGTTTCAGGCAAATTCCTCTTTTCAAATGTGATTGGGTTAATCACAAATCTGGTGGTGTGAAACGCGATAAACTTGGGTATACATTGGTCGACCTGAATAATTTAGGCTTAAGACACCTCCCAAGAATTACAAAGATACGTATGACGAAGTCGATGAGGAATTTAGTACCATCATTCACCATCGCAATGATAACGTATTGCCTCTTGTAGATCGACGTGACTTGGCTAATGAATCACGAGATGACTACTATCGAAAGGACTGTGGAGGTGTTGTGATACGAAAATCCAAGTGAACCATGTCATGCTCAAGTTGTCATGCAAATATTCTTGTGAATGATTTCTGTTAGCCTCAATTTATTGAGTCGAACAAGGAAGTTCGGTCACTCTACGATGGAGCTTCGGTATTTAATTAGTTAATGTTGTAATAGTATAATATCGAGAATCGGGCTCGATAGTTAATCTAATATTGTATATGTTTCGGGTTTAATCCCAAGCAAAACCCGAGCCCGGGTCCTAGTTAAATATCCCGCGCGTCATTTAACGCGACGGGGTATATAAACTCTTTTCTATTTAGAAAAGAGTAAGTTGTTCATTTTCTAAATAATTCCATTTCTCTTTTCTCTCATCTCTCTCTCTAAACTCTCTCTCTAGAACAACTCTTTCTTTCTCCTTTCTAGTTCGATTTCGTGATCGATTGTATGAAGTGAAGTGTTAACGGGATCCTACAATTGGTATCAGAGCTACGTGTGGATTCGTGGTTGATTCTTGTGGTTAAAAGCATCAAATTCGAGCTCATTTTGGTCCTAAATACCCCACGGCTCAAAATTCATTTTTGGGCTTGATTGGCTGGTTAATCGTGGTGTTTTTCGTGTGATATAAGCTAAGGATGATACATTGTTACTCCTACAAGTGATACTCAAGCCTCAAGCTTGAAATCTAGCAAAAAAGGTTCGAATTTCTTTAAGTGTTCTTCGTGGAGAGTTGCTACTTTTTGGACGATCCACAAAGATATACATGTTATTGTGTGTTAAATCTTCTTAGAGACGCTTAATATTGCAAATCCTAGCTTTGGTTCGTGGCTTAAACGCTTATTTGAGTGATTTTGAAAAAATTTGAAGTTGTAATTCTTCGTGGCGGTTTGAGTATTTTATTATACTCTAGCCGGTGGTTTGACAAAAAGGAGACAAGATCCACCTTTTTTAGGAAAGTTGTCAGGCGGCGGTTTGACCTGGTCAACGGCGAGTTGAATTCATTTGAATATTTTATTGCCGGCGAGTTGACAAAACTCGCGGCGAGTTGCTTAATAGCGGCGGTTTGACAGGTTGCCACGGCGGGTTGATTATTATATTGGCAAAAATGAAACGTTATAATGCCCAAATTGAAAATGCACGGCGGTTTGAATAAATTTGAATAAAATATTGCCCACAGCGAGTTGCTCAAAAGGAAAGGCGGTTTGCATTATCTTAATACACGGCGGGTTGTCAATTTCAGCAGCGGTTTGCTATTATAATAATACCCGGCGAGTTACTCATATTAAAGCAGCGGTTTGATTAAACAGATAAGGCGGCGGTTTGCTTACACTAGCAGCGGTTTGATTTAAAAAAAAAGTTGAGTAATATGTAATTTTTTAGCGACACTTTTTTTTACGGAAAAAGTTGAGTAATATGTAATTTTTTATATAGCCTTTTTAACTTATTTTTACATCAAATTCAAATTTTGGTAATAGCGTAATTTTTTTTTCGGTCGACACCTTTTTAGCGACACTTTTTGGCGGGAAAAATTAAGTAAAATATAATTTTTTCTATAGCCTTTTTAGCTCATTTTTACACCAAATTTAGATTTTGGTAATAGTGTAAAATTTATTTTTTTCATAATCTAACTGCGCCGAATTTTAAACAAATCATCAAACCATAAACCAAAACCAAAACCATCGAGAAGGACTTAAACTGCACCAATCATTCACATCAAACAAACCATTAACAACAAACGATCATTCATTCACGGTTATCTAGTGATCTTGTAAAATCCCGTTAATTCATTATCGGTTTTGATCATAGACGAGTAAAATCCCGTGAACGTGAATTGCATACAACCACAACTTCAATCACAACTTCAATCACATCATATCCACTTAAGATCCAACAAAATCTTTCACACTTCATATTTCATAACTATTCATTCATCATGTCTACTCCAGTTAACACATCCTCAACAGATAGCCAAATGCACAACAATATCATGGCAGCTGGTTCAAAAGATCGTCCACCGATGCTTGGACCAGGAAGATATTCTCAGTGGCGTTCGCGTTTTCTACGATACCTTGACACTAAATCGAATGGTGAATATCTGAGGAAGTGCATCTTTGAAGGTCCATATACGCCCACGAGCGTACTCATTGCAGCTGTTGCAGCAGCAGAAAACATTCCACCAGTAGCTGCACATGAAGAAGCTGAGACAATACACAACATGACAACAGAGAACAAACTTTACTTTCAAGCTGAAAAGGAAGCTATTTTCTTGATTTTGACTGGTATTGGAGATGAAATTTACTCAACTGTTGATGCATGCAACACAGCTAAGGAGATGTGGACAGCCATTGAAAGGCTACAACAAGGTGAATCGTTGAACGTACAAGATGTAAAGACCAATCTATTCTGGGAATTTGGGAAGTTTACTTCTCAAGATGGAGAATCCATGGAGTCTTAGTACTCCCGGTTTTATAAACTGATGAATGAGATGACAAGGAACAACTTGCAAGTTTCACCAATGCAAGTGAATGTTCAATTTCTTCAACAACTTCGACCAGAATGGTCAAGATTTGAGACGGTTGTCAAGTAGAGAGAGGAAATAGACACAGTCTCATATCACAAGCTGTTTGACGTTCTGAAGCAGTTTCAAAACGAAGTTAATGATATCCGTTCAGAGAGATTAGCCATCAGAGTCGCATAATCCAGTTAGCACTTCTTGCGTGCTGGCTCAACCATATTCACATAACTACTATCAGCACCAAACCTCAAAGAACGAATGCACCATCATACACTGCAATCTACTCCAACACGACCAAGGTGCGCTTTTTATAAAATTTTAATTTTTTTTTAATTACTATTTTTTTATTTTAAGTAACCCAACACAAAGGCAAAGAGATCGCCAAACCAGTTACTCCTCAATCTGAGTCCGTTTCTGAGAAAGACAGTGATCCAGAACAAGCTCGGAGGGATAAGGATATGCAAAAGAACTTGGCACTCCTTGCTAAGTATTTTAAGAAGCTGTACAAACTACAACAACCAACCTTTGAACTCTTCAAACTCCAGAACAGGACTGAAGATATCACCCAAGGTATAAACAAACGACAATCAGTCAGCAGTTTGGAATCAAAGGACGATTTGCTGGGTAGGGAAACAGTAGGCAGTCTGGTAGTGCAACAAAATGAGATACAGTGCTTTAACTGCAAGGGATTTGGACACTATGCCAGGGAATGCAGGAAGCCAAAGCGGGTTAAAGACTACACATATCACAAGGAGAAGATGATGATGTACAAACAAGCTGAACAAGGTGTTCCACTTCAAGCTGAGCAAGCTGATTGGCTAGAAGACACGGATGAAGAGATTGATGAACAAGAATTGGAAGCACATTATAGTTACATGGCAAAGATTCAGGAGGTCTCACCTGAAGAATCCAGTTCTACTAGTCAGCCATTGGAACAGGTACAAAACCATGATGAAAATGATGTGTTTGCCAATGTGAGACGACATTCTGAGCAACCTGAATCCATTAACGACACATATGTTTTGGAGAAGGATGATAGCAATGTCATTCCTGATTCATCAAATATATGTACTAATGATAATCAGGTTGAGAATGTGTTGATGAGCGTGCTGCGCTTGCTAATTTAATTGCTAATTTGACTCTTGATACGGAGGAAAACAAAACGGTATTAAAGCAATTAAAGAAAGCAAACGCATCATTAACTCAAGAACTTAAGGAGTGCAAAACTAACCTTGATGAGACTAGTAGGGCTCTAGGGGAGGCTACTAGCAGTCGGGATAGTTGTCTGATTGCACTTCAGACCAAACAGACTGAGCTTGAGAAGTACACGGCCCTTAATGACCGAACGAGTGATTATAAAATACTTCAAACAAAGTTAAATGAAACTCTAGGACTAGTAGCTCTAAAAGACATTGAAATTAAAGAAGGTTTGAAAACTAAAGCCTGTGAAATATCAGTTGTCAATCAGAAACACGATGAGCTAGTAAAAAAGAGTCTGTTAACTAGGTCACAATTTGAAGGTCAACTCAAAGAGAAAAGTAAGGTTATTTCAGATTTAAAGGTTAAGGAAGGAAAAGACATTGACACGATGATTGAAATGGACAAACAAATAAAGTTTTTAAATGAAATTCTTTATAAACGCAATCAGTCAATTCAGACCATTCACATGTTAGCACCCAAATGCGCAACGTATAATGGTAGATCAACCTTTGCTAATCCAAAGTACCTCAAGATAGCTCAATCTGAAAAGCCTCATTTGTATGAGATCCCATATGATACTTCTGATCCTGCAAACAGATTTTGCCCCAATGGGGAAGAGACAGTGACTCTTGAAAAGGAGAGTAGATCAAAATTGGATAAAGACAAAGTGAAACCATATGATTACACATATCAAAACAGTCTTTATGAAACTTTCAAACCACCATCCAAAACCTATCTTGATCAGTTGGAACGCAATTGTATGTTATTAATAAATGTTTGGGTTTGATGTTCCATGACAACATGATTTTAGTAGTCCTAATACCTTCAATCATATTCTGATATGTCATGAATTGAGTTTTTACTGACTAAGCACTAGAATGAAGATAGCGATCGACAAAGAAAGTGTATCAGAAACTATAAGGTGGATATCATATGGACCACGCGCCACCGTAGTGAAATACGATGCATATAACATCAATGGGTATACCTTTCGTACGAAATGTCATGATGGCAAAGTTTACCAGAACAGTGGGGTTAGTGTTGAGGGCAATCGATTCTGCACATAACTAAAAAGTTGTCAACCCAAGGAACAAGCATACTATTTATGAGTTTTTACAAAAGATATGGGTACTAGATTACCCTTTCAGGCAAATTCCTATTTTCAAATGTGATTGGGTTAATCACAAATCTGGTGGTGTGAAACGCGATAAACTCAGGTATACATTGGTCGACCTGAATAAGTTAGGCCACAAGGTTGATCCTTTCGTATTAGCCTCACAAGCACTACAAGTGTTTTATATAAAAGACCCGGTAGATAAAAAATTGTCTATTGTGTATCTTAAGACACCCCTCTAAGAATTTATAAAGATACGCATGACGAAGTCGATGAGGGAATTGATAGTAACGTCATTCACCATCGTGCATTGATGAAATGTATTGCCTCAGTGTAGATCAGATGTAACTGGCTAATGAATCACGGGATGATTACTATCGAAAGACTGAGGAAGGTATTGTGATACGAAAATCCAAGTGAACCATGTCATGCTCAAGTTGTCATGCAAATACTCTTGTGAATGATTTCATTTTATCTATTAATTTTTTACATCCTGTTTGGTTTATATGTGTGTACTACTAAACTCATTTAGTACTGCCAGGCATGTCAGTTGTAATGGTTATTAGTGTTAATAATGTTCAGTTTGTGTCTGTGAATAAGTATGAAGGATGTATGGAAGTTTTGCTGGATAATCCTAATTAATGAAAGTTATGATGTTTATTAAAGTTCAGGTGTTGTTTAGTCTTAATAAGTATTGTATGAAAGTTTTGCTGGATAATCTGAATGACAGTTATGATATTTAGAACTGGTTAAACTAGTTCATACTGCTAGGTTAAACCTAATACTGCTAAGGTAAGTTAAAACTGCTAAGCTAAGAACTGAACTGATACATTAATTAATGATAACACACATTAATTAATGATAACACACATTAGTGCTTGTGAGGCTAATACAAGTGGATCAACCTTGTGGCCTAACTATCACATGCTAATGCAAGAGTTTTTGCCCATTGCAATACGTTCAACCATGCACCCACCCACACGATATGCTATTATCAGGTTTTTCTTTTTCTTTAAATCGATATGTAGCAAAGAAATCATATTGCAAGAACTAGATAAGATGCAAGCAGAACTGGTAGTGACACTGTGCCTACTCGAGAAGTTCTTTCCTCTGTCATTTTTTGATATTATGATACATTTGACTGTGCACCTAACTAGGGAGGTAAAATTATGTGGTCCCATAGGCTTTCGGTGGATGTATCCCTTCGAAAGATGTATGAAGGTTATTAAAGGACACGTGCGAAATAGAAATAAACCAGAGGGATGCATTGCTGAGGAGACTATTGCGGAAGAAACAATAGAGTTTTTTAGCGAATATCATAAATCCATAGAAACTATTGGTATCCCACCTGATAAACATGAAACTTATGAAAATGAGGAAGGAAAGCCATTGTCGGCCAAAAAAACAAGTGAAGTTTCTGCGAAACTCTTTCAGAAAGCACATTTGTATGTAATACATAATACATATGAAATTGTACCGTATATCGAGTAAGTATTACTAACACATGTCTATTTCGTTACTTAAAATGTTCTATCAAATATAATAATCAAAGACATTGTTTCAGGCGACACAAGCAAGTTTTGAAAATAGAAAACCCGGGTAAACGAATAGCATTTCTGGAGAATGAGCACAGTAAATCTTTTGCTAAGTGGTTACACGAAGAGGTAATTAATCGTATGTTATTTATAATTGTTTGTTTGATGTTCCTTAAATTTGAAGCTAATATATACGTGTAATGAAATTCAGGCGAAGAGAGAGTTAGCGATCGACAAAGAAAGTGTATCAGAAACTGTAAGGTGGATATCATATGGACCACGCGCCACCGTAGTGAAATACGATGCATATAACATCAATGGGTATACCTTTCGTACGAAATGTCATGATGGCAAAGTTTACCAGAACAGTGGGGTTAGTGTTGAGGCAATCGATCTGCACATATCTAAAGAAGTTGCAACCACAAGACAAGCATACTATTATGGTGTTTTACAAGAGATATGGGTACTAGATTACCCTTTCAGGCAAATTCCTATTTTCAAATGTGATTGGGTTAATCACAAATCTGGTGGTGTGAAACGCGATAAACTTAGGTATACATTGGTCGACCTGAATAAGTTAGGCCACAAGGTTGATCCGTTCGTATTAGCCTCACAAGCACTACAAGTGTTTTATGTGAAAGACCCGGTAGATAAAAAATTGTCTATTGTCTTTAAGACACCTCCCAAGAATTACAAAGATACGTATGACGAAGTCGATGAGGAATTTAGTATCGTCATTCACCATCGCAATGATAACGTATTGCCTCTTGTAGATCGATGTAACTTGGCTAATGAATCACGGGATGATTACTATCGAAAGGACTGTGGAGGTGTTGTGATACGAAAATCCAAGTGAACCATGTCATGCTCAAGTTGTCATGCAAATACTCTTGTGAATGATTTCATTTTATCTATTAATTTTTTACATCCTGTTTGGTTTATATGTGTGTACTGCTAAACTCATTTAGTACTGCCAGGCATGTCAGTTGTAATGGTTGTTAGTGTTAATAATGTTCAGTTTGTGTCTGTGAATAAGTATTGAGAGTATGTAAATGAAGTTTTGATGGATAATCCTAATTAATGAAAGTTATGATGTTTATTAAAGTTCAGGTGTTGTTTAGTCTTAATAAGTATTGTATGAAAGTTTTGCTGTATAATCTGAATGACAGTTATGATATTTAGAACTGGTTAAACTAGTTCATACTGCTAGGTTAAACCTAATACTGCTAAGGTAAGTTAAAACTGCTAAGCTAAGAACTGAACTGATACATTAATTAATGATAACACACATTAATTCATTCCACCCACCACCGCCTAACTATCCCTCTACCCCCTTAAACTCTTCCACCCATTCATAACACACATTAATTCATTTCACCCACCAAAATCGTTCAGCTACAGTAATCCCTAACACTTTTCATAAACCCTAATTTCAAACATGGCAAATCAGAACGGTAACTTTATTATCTTCTTTTTTTTCCTTATTTCCTTTTTTGCTTATTTTTTAGCTTCTCTGCTAATGTGTGTCTATTATATGTTTTTTTTCAAGCTTAACTGCTCATATATGTTGCTGTGTATTGCTTATCTGCTCATGTTTCTTAGAATGATAACCTTTTTCGAATCCCTTTATATTCTTAAACATATATATAGCAGTTTAGGGGTGTTTGGATTAAAAAATTGGACCCATATGCATTAGCCACATTATGAAGGAGTGTTTGGGAATTCATTATGAAAACCAAATAACTGATTTTGATCTTGCTAAGGATATTAGGATAGGTAGCAACCCATTCTTCAGGCCATACCTACACACCATTTTGCTGTCAACATTAGTCAGAGCTTTAATTGAAAAGACTTCCTTAAGTATGCATAGCTCAGACTTTGTTGTTAACTTGCAGAAAACATTGTTGTGAATTTAGATAGTAGCTCAGACAACAACAACTCAGACTCATATAGCACTCTCAATTAGCACCTCCGCGGATATAGATTATGCCTCTCCAGAACCTCATAAGAGTTTGCTCAATGGTACCACTATGTCAATGATTACAGAGGACAATGGCAGGTTTTTGGGGTTTCTCTCAAAAACTCAGGATGTAATGAAGTGATGTAAAACTTCATGAAAGAATATTAAAAAGGCTAAAGCATGTATGTTGGCTAAAACACAAGCATCTGAAGCATCTTATAAGGCTAAAGTAGAAGCACGTGGGTCTAAGGCTAAGCTACAAGCATCAACTAAAACACCCATTGTCAAAAGCCCTGTACGAATAACAAATTGTGTACTTGGGCTTGCAAATGCTAAAACCAGGGATGCTATTAAAGGCAAGACCTTTGGAGTGAAGATACAATGACTTTTGCTGAAGAGAAGATATAGAAGAGGAAGCTTAGAAGTGGATAGTGATGTTAATCTACTTTATGATGTTATGTTTTTTGGTCCTTATGTAATGGTAGTAGATGTTAATCTACTATAAAACAATATGCCTGTAACTGAATTTATTATGTTAGAATGGTTTGTATTTGGTTAATGAAGTAATGATGTTATCTTCTATATTGTGTTATCTACTTATTTTGATTGACAAATGTGTGTTTTGGTTAGGATATTATTTGCTTAATTATATTTAATTTTCTTTTGTAGAAATAATTGACATTAGCTCAGACAGCTCAGATGACAGGAGATGGGCAACAAAAAAAGCAAGTGCTCCAGTATTTTATGGGCCATCAACACAAGGATTGCTAGATGCTTATGGATATAACACAATTGAGGAAAATGTATCATGGAACTACTTTTCAAGCACATACAATGAAAGCACAGACATGGAAACCACAGACAAAAGAAACACAGACAAGGATTGCATTGTTGACTCTAACTCTGCAATGTCTAAAGGTAAATATGTACCAGTTTGCAAGAAAAACAAACCAAATGTGTATAGCCATGTACAAGTCACAGGATCTGTGCTGGGACTACCAAATGTTACTACATGGGATGAAATTGAAAAGAAAATAGGAGCCAGGAAGTCAAAAACTTGTGCAAATAAGGCAAAGGGGAAAAGAAAGGTGTCATGTGGAAGTTGATCATGTTATAACATGTTTTAGATGTTAGCTTTTGTTTGTGTTTTGTTTAGTAATCAAACTTTATGGTGACTTATGTAATGGTGAAAATCATGTACTTTTTAAAACCTTATGAAATTTGATGTATTGGTCTGTTTGGTTTGTGATGTTATTGTCTGGTTTGTGTGTTATTGCAGCTTGTACATTGCATAAGCAGAGGGAGAAAAAGCCACGATTTAATAAGCAGTTTCTATAAGCACTCTTTAAGCTACTAGCAAAAAACAATGAAGCTTAAACTTCTATATTAAACAGGAATGCATAACATTAACGAATAGGTT
This sequence comes from Tanacetum coccineum, assembly GCA_026074375.1. Lineage (NCBI taxonomy): Eukaryota > Viridiplantae > Streptophyta > Magnoliopsida > Asterales > Asteraceae > Tanacetum > Tanacetum coccineum. Next base: position 25,350 of record BQNB010008167.1, read on the forward strand.
ACTCTGGCAAGATGGTAAACCGCTTGACTTCCGTAAGGGAGGTCGCCGGTTCGATTCTTGCTGGAGTGTAACATCTTTTTTTATAAGCATTTTTTAAGCTACTAGCCAAAAACAATGAAGCTTAAACTTCTATAATAAAACGGAAATGCATTACATTAATGAATAGGTTGCTCTGGCAAGATGGTAACCTGCTTGACTTCTGTAAGGGAGGTCGCGGGTTCGATTCTTGCTGGGGTGTAACATCCTTTTTTTATTTTCTTGTTATGAATATATTGGTTTTTTTGGGTATTTAGTCACATACAACTAAGCATTAAGTGACCAAAAGTGTTAATAAGTGTGACCATATAGTGTTTAAAGTGACGAAATGTCTATTTTGTGTGACTATTGATCATCAAATGGCTACATAAATTTGATATTTGTGTGACCTTTTGTAATATTTAGCCACACAAAGCATGTTTGTTTTGGGTATTTAGTCACATACAACTAAGCATAAAGTGACCAAAAGTGTTAATAAGTGTGACCATATGATGTTTAAATTGAAGAAATGTATTTTGTGTGACTATTGATCATCCAATGGCCACATGAATTTGAAGTTTGTGTGACCTTTTATAATATTTAGCCACACAAAGCATGTTTGTTTTGGGTATTTAGTCACATACAACTAAGACTAAAGTGACCAAAAGTGTTAATAAGTGTGACCATATGCTGTTTAAAGTGAATAAATGTGTATTTTGTGTGACTAATGTTTATCCAATGGCCACATGAATTTTATGTTTGTGTGGCCATTTGTAATATTTAGTCACACAAATCATGTTTTTTTTAGGTGTTTAGTCACATACAATTAAGCATAAAGTGGCCAAAAGTGTTAATAAGTGTGACCATATGGTGTTTAATTTAGAAATTGTATTATTGGTGTGACTATAGATAATCAATGGTCACATAAAATTTAGTGTTAGTGTGGCCTTTAGTAATATTTAGATCACACAAAGCATGTTGATTGGGTATTTAGACCACATATAATTAAATCATAAAGTAGCCAAAAGTGTTAATAAGTGAGACCAAAGTGTTTAAATAAAAAAATATGTATTTTGTGTGACTATTGATCATCCAATGGCCACATGAATTTGATGTTTGTGTGACCTTTTGTAATATTTAGCCACACAAAGCATGTTTGTTTTGGGTATTTAGTCACATACAACTAAGCATAAAGTGACCAAAAGTGTTAATAAGTGTGACCATATGGTGTTTAAATTGAAGAAATATGTATTTTGTGTGACTATTGATCATCAAATGGCCACATGAATATTATGATTGTGTGACAAAACGTTTAGTGTGACCATATATGCCATTTGGTCACAGTGTTAGAAGTAAATGTGACTAAACACATTAGCTTTTGGCAAGCTAACACAAACTAAACTTTAGACACACATATTAAGTTACGTGACCATATGTAATAGAATTTGGCTACACTAAAATAATGTGTGACAAAACATTTAGTGTGACCATATGTGGCATTTAGTCATATTGTTCAAGTGTGTGACAAATATTTGTCACTATTTATATATATATCGTGACCAATGCTTTAAGCTTACTTGTATTGGTCACACGTTCGAAATTCATATGTGACCAAACAATATTACCGGTTACTTTTAACAACATGATGTTCGAATGTGTGGCAATACAGTTCTAATGGTCACACGATAAAAATGTTCATGTGTGACTAATTAGTAAATGGTGTCTTTTTTGGTACCTTTGGTCACATAAATATGTGAATGTGTGGTCGTTCTATTCCATGTGTGACCAAATCCACTTTTTGTACTAGTGATCTCAAATCTAATGTGCATTAATTTTTCAGATCTTTTAGAAAATTGTGGGTTTGTAGACCTGAAAATAATATCATCGACGTAAATTTGCACAAGTAGAATGCCCTCCCCGTATCTTATCATAAATAGAGTAGGGTCAATGGTACCTTTAGTAAAACCTTTGGACTTTAGGAAATTTAAGAGTTCATCATACCAAGCTCTCAAAGCGTGTTTCAATCCATATAGAGCTTTCCTTAAACGGTAAACTTTTTCTGGATGATCAGGATGAATGAAGCCATCTGGTTGTGTAACATATACCTCCTCCTTAGTGGACCATTGATAAATGTTGTTTTCACGTTCATCTAATAAATTGGAAAAGACTTATGTGTAGCATAGGCGACGAAAATCTGAACAGCTTCCAAGCAAGCAACTGGAGCAAATGATTCCTCAAAATCAATACCCTCTTCTTGAGCATATCCCTTAGCTACAAGTCGTGTCTTATTGCGAATTACAGTTTGATCTTCATCCTTTTTGTTCTTTCATAACCACTTTTGCTTGATTACAGTCTTGCCAAAGGGTTTGTCAACGAGTTCCCAGATTTGTAGTCTATCAAACTGATGAAGCTCTTCCTGCACTGCCTCTATCCATGCAAAATTAGCCATTGCCTCCTTAATGTTTTTCGGTTCAGCAGTACTCACGGTGAGTGCGAACATACACATTTTAGGATCTGTTGCAAGTTGTCGTCTTATTTGTACTGGCTTAGATGGATTTCCACGAACTTGTTCTAGTGGGTGATCTTTTTTCTGTCGGTATTTGGAATCGTGTGGTTGATCAAAGGTATGCATATTTGAATTATCAATATTGCTTGAGGAAGATGCAGTAACTTCTCGTACAGGTGTACAGAAAGAATTGATAAATTCATCTTGTTGAACCTGTGTATCTACTGCTTAATTATCGTTATTTTCCTCAGCATTAACATTTGTTAGAGTTGTTGGTTCTATTGAAGATTGAATATTCATTGTAGGTGGTATGTCTTGTTGTTTAGAATTGATGGTAGGAGAAGAAGACTTGTTGACACTTAAGGTACCTGCAGTGAAAAATTCATCATACAGAGGACCGAAAAGAAGATCCAACTCTTGTTGTGATGGAGCTATTGTATCTGCTGAAGGAGAAACATTTTGTAGTTGGGGAATGGGGCCAGAGTTGTCATAATATGACGCCTTTTATCGTTGGAGAACAAGGCCTGAAGTGTTATTATCAACAGACGTCTCAGACATCTCTTTGATCTCATAATATGTATGGATTCAACTATCAATCGGGTTCTCTTGTTGTAAACATGATATCCCTTAGACTGAGTTGAGTATCCCACCAGAATGCATGGATCTCCTGTTTCTTTCATCTTGTCAAGATTTTCACCGTCTCTAGTTAAGTAACAGGTGCAACCAAAGATCTGAAGGTGTCTAATTGAAGGTTTTCTGTCATTGATGATGTGATATGAAATCTTCTCATGTGTCTAGATTATTATTGATCTGTTTTGAGTATAGCATGCGATTGCAATTGCTTCAGCCCAAAAGAACAAAGGAATTTTAAAAGTTGAAAGCATTGTTCGAGCAGCCTGAACCAGGGTACGGTTTCATCTTTCGACAATGCTGTTCTGTTCAGGTGTTCAAGGAGTAGAAGTTTGATGCTCAATTCCTTCTTCTTTGAAGTATGCATGGAGTATCTTGTATAAGGACTCTGTGCCTCTGTTAGTTCAAACAGAAATCACTTGAGCTTAAAGATTTCGTTGAATCATCTTGAGGAAATCTTTAGAACTTCTGGTGTTTCATCCTTAGATCTTAGAAATAGAGTCCAAGTATATCTGGAGTATTCGTCTACAATTACCAAAATGTATTTCTTCCCATTTATGGTTGCAACACGCATAGGACCACATAAGTCCATATGAAGCAGATTTAGCCGTCCTTTTGAACTTGGAACAGCCTTTGTCTTGAATGAACTTCTTTTTTCTTTACACACTTCACAAGAGGAACATAGTTGATCCTTGACATATTTCAGTTTTGGTAAACCAATCATGACATCCTTCTTTAAAAGCAAGTTAATGTAGTCGAAGTTAACATGAGAAAGTCTTTGATGCCATAACCATGATTGAGTTGGTGAGGATTTAGCCATGAAGTAGATTGGAGTTGATGAAGTCATTTCTTGAAGGGAAATTGTATAGAGATCAGATCCATGATTATCGGTGAGTAAATCATTTCCCTGAAGATCTCTAATGAAACACGTAGATTTCTAGAAAGCAACCTCCAAATCCGCATCACAAAATCTACCAGCCGAGAAGAGATTGTGATTGAGACCTTCGATGTAATAAACCCTGTTGATTGTGATATTTCTTTGAACCAAATCTTCATAACCAAGAATTGGAGCAAATTGATCATTGCCAAAACGAACTGTACCTATATATTTTCAACAAAATTGCACAGCAGCTTTAGATTTCATGTCATATGCTTTGTGCATCCAGAGTCAACAATGAATATGATGAGATGAACAATCTACAAGGGAATTAGAGGACGATGGAATACTTGATAAATTGGATCCTAAAGTATTTGTGATTTTCAAGACATTAGTTATCCTAGATGCATTATCTATTGTTGTACTAATACTTGTATTCACATCTTCTTTTCTAACTTTAGGCACCCATTTCATTTTTGTCTTAGGAACCCATTTATATCCTGATGGGCATTGTTGTTCTATCCACCATTTCCATGCCTTACTAGTTTTCTCATACAACATCCTATAGTAACTCTTGGATTTCTGAATAGTAGATTCTGATGCAACTGTTTTCTTAGGGGGTGTTGCAACAGATTTGTTCGCTTGACTTTTAGGTTCTCTAGTACTAATAGGCACTTCTTTAGGCTTCTTAGTTCTACAATTCACGTCATTCAAGAATTTAGAAACACAAGCATCATGATTTGAATTAAACATACATTTTCCATAAGTAGCACGAACAACATCAACATTCGAAGTTCTGGATTTTAAACTGTCATTACACGCAGTTACAAACTTTGTTTTATTAGAAATACTAGAAATCCTATGGTGGTCTTCTACTTCAGTCTTCTTAAACTTCACTTGACTATTGTTTGGCACGACCTTATCTTTCATTTGAGTGCTCCTAAGCTGTTGTCTACTAACATTAGTTATGTGAATTACTCCTGTAGAGGTAGATACGCGAGGATTAGTATTCCTAGAAGTCTGAGGAAACTAAGGTGCTCTAGTTTGTGTTGTCCTAGTGTCAATTCGATACATGCTTGGTTTAATCACATTTGTGTTTCTTACAGCTTGCCTTGCTGTTTGAGGCAAAATCTGCATAGTGAATGGTTTTAATAAACCATCTGACACATTAGTTTTAGGAACCGACTTTGTTTTTGAAAAACTTTTCCTCTCAAGAGAGTCTAAAAAAGGAGTCGGTTTGCCTAAAACTGATAGTTTTGGAATCCTTTGAGCATTTGGTTTTCAAACAACAGATGGTTTATCAAACTTAGTATCCACATACTTTCCTTGGCATTTCTCAATGAGTTTGTTTAACTCACTTATGGCAATGTTCTTGTCTTGCAATTGAGCTTTCAAATCTTGTATTTCAAAATATTGTTCACGTTCTTTGAGAAATACATTTGACGCTTTTTCTTTGCAAACTGTGTCATTTTTCATTTGTTCTTGACATTGTTGTAAAGCAAGTTCAAGAGAAATCGAGTGTTTTTCTAATTTAGCAAAACTTCGTAAAAGCTCAGTATAAACTTCTTTACTAACAGTTTCAGTTTGTTTCGAAAGCTTTTGTGCAAGACATTCACATTCTTTCACTTTATGAAGATATAAGCATTGCAATTCAGTGTGAGCATCTAAATCAGATAACGAATGCAAATAAGAACACATAACATCATTAGACACACATTCTTGCAAAAGTATATCATACATGTTTGAAAATTCTGCTTTATCAGATTCAAGTTCGTCAATTTCTTTTTCAAGGGATTCAACGTACTTTAAATCAGCATGCATTTCTTGCTTAAGTTCATGAACAAATGTGAAACTATCATTCTGTGTCTTTATGGCAAGAGGCATCAAACATGTTTTTATTAGCACTTCCATATCAAGAGCAGTTGGTGCACGAAAATGATCATGAGAATGCTTTTCCCAAGCTTGATCAACAAGTTCTTTAAAATGATTTATGTTATTCGTCATTACATTATATGCTTGTCTACTTTTACTTATTGATTTGGAAACAGGTAAGAAACCGATGTTTTTGAAAAATTTTGGTTTAGATTTCACAAAAGATTTTCTCCACATTTTCTTTCTTACTTCATTTGCATGTGCCAACTGTTCATGATATTCCTGTGTCGCTGGTTTGAAAATTTCATAAAGACTATTTAGCTTTGTGTAATCATAAGGTCTCACTAAGTCTTTATTCAATTTTGATCGACTCTCTTTTTCAAGAGTCAGAGTCTCTTCCCTATCGGGGACGAGTCTGTTTGCAGGATCAGATTGGTCATATGGGATCTCATACAAACATGGTTTTTTAGATTGAGCCTTTTTGAGGTACATTGGATTTGCAAAGGTTGGTCTACCATTGAATGTTGGGTCTTTAGGAGCTATATCTTATGTATGGTTTGAAAGTGTTTGATTCCTTTTGTATACAAGTTCATTTCAAAAAAACTTTAATTTGCTTTTCCATTGAAATCATATTGTCATGTCTTTTTTTTCTTCTAGTTTTAAATCCGTTATTACTTTGTTTTCTCATTTGACAAGGACCTTCCACGTAATGTAACTTTGTTAAAAAGACTCTGGGTTTGACTAAATCATGTGTTTCTCTTTGGCACAACTGACTATTTCATAGGTTTGAGTTTTAAACCTTCTTTTTATGTCAATTTATTTTTGAGCTAATAGTCCTAGAGTTTCATTTAACTTATGTTCAAGTTTGTCATAGTCAACTGTACGGTCATTTAAGGTCTTGTACGTCTCAAGCTTAGTCTGTTTATTTTGAAGTGCAATTAAACAACTATCCCCAATACTATTAGACTCCCCTAAAGTTCTACTAGTCTCTCTAAGAATAGATTTGCACTCTTTCAATTCATGAGCAAGTGATGTGTTTGCTTTCTTTAATTGCTTTTGAATCTTTTTATTTTCATCAACATCAAGTTTTAAATTTGTAATTAAATTAGCAAGCGCAACATGCTCGTCATCACATTCTACAGCATTTTGGTTAGTCTGAATATCATTATCACACATATCCGGTGAATAAGGAATGACATTACTATCAACCTTTTCCACTACACATGTGTTGCTAATGGATTCAAGTTGCTCAGAATGATGTCTCTTATTGGCAAACACATTATATTCAAGATCGTATTGTACCTATTCTAATGGCTCAGTATCAGTTCCTGAGTCTGCAGTAGGAACCTCCTGGATCTTTGCCATAAAACTATAATGTGATTCCAATTCTTGTTCATCAATCTCTTCATCCGTGTCCTCTAGCCAACCAGCTTGCTCTACTTGTAATGGAACACCTTTCTCAGCTTGTTTACGCAACAACATCTTTTCCTTGTGATACGTGGAGTCTTTCACCCTTTTTGGTTTCCTGCATTCCTTAGCAAAATGACCAAATTCTTTGCAATTGAAACAATGTATCTGTTATGATTAGATTCACCCTTAGAACACAAGATCTGGAGGCATGGTAAAGTGAAAGAGAAACTTATCCATGTTTATTAGAGAGAAAAGATAAGAGATGGGAAGTTGTGTGTGTGCTTTAGAGAAAACACACACACACACACTTTTACAAATGTGAACTTCACCCCTCCATGGAAGTATAAAGGGGGTATTTATAGTCCTAGTGACACACAACTATCGTAGCTTGTCATTATTAGTCCCTATGTGTTACGCTATAAATAAACTAATATAATTTCGTGTTTGTCACCATATTTTAAGGCTAACAAGCTTCCCCCAATATATGGACATATACGGAATTACTTACAATGTTCCTAACAAATACAAATACAATTAAATAAAGTCTTCCAAAGCGCTTCCAAAGCTGAAGTTGTCTGTGAATTTCTATTGGTCTGAAATTGTATTCAGCTTGGATCTTCATTGTCTTTACTTGTTCTGGGAACCATTGTAGTATGAATGAGTTGGATTAACTTCCCCCTATTTCATGCGATCATGTCTTGAAAAGCTTGTCCTTCATTGAATCACTTTTTGGCAAAGTTTTGAATTAGTCCCCCCAAAACAACATCCCTATCTTAAGCAGATTCTGAAACTCTGATGTAGCTTTTGAACTATCTTCTACTTGTCATCACGTGCACGTCGGGAATTTTTGTAGAAGTCTAACCACACCCAACGACCACTGCTTCTTGTCATCAGGGCTTGGTGAATATTTGTTCGGGGGTGCATGCGAGAAATCAGCAACAATTCTTCTCATGTTTGCAGGATACTTCACAAACCATTCTTAGTGAAGTAGTATACACTATGTTTGCAGAATACTTCACAAACCATTCTACGTGAAGTAGTATACACTACTTCCCCCTGGAACGTTGTCTGGAAACATCAATGTCTAATTAAGTCCTGATGTACACATTTACCCCATGATGGTTGCGAACTCTCGGACAAGCATCATTGTCTTGTACGTTCATTTACTCGAGATGTTCTTGTCATAAGCGCAAAATCTTGATTATACAAAAAGAAATCATTACCTCTTGAACTTTGAAAAACCGTTAGAGGAGATGAAAGCAAAAGAATCAAGAACCACTTGGTATAATCAAGCGTCCTTTGGAATGATGTCATCGGAAGAACTTTCAGATTTTTGAGCTGATTACATCTCAACCTTTAAACTCTCTGGCTAACTGACCAACCTTGTATTATGTAGGCTATTGTCGTGATCACATGGTGAAGTAAACCTGATATATCAAACTTGAAACTGAAGTAAAATCCCCCAAATTTGTTACTTAATCTTGCACTATTGTTGATTGAAGAACAGTGTAGAAGAAAATCTCTAAGTTCCTTATACCCAACATCAAAAGCATAAGAAGTACAACACCTCTTAAATTATCCACATCTGACTTCTGCGTGTGACATCTGGAGTTTACTATTTGTAACTCCGTTAAGTGATAGTGTATCCAGGTCTTCATCCAACACCCCTTGGATCTTTGGAAAACTAGATAATCCCAAGTCCTTTTTTATAACTGTATACGTTCAAGCAAGTCATCAATCGATAGAAAATAGAAGAAAGTTTTGATGATGAAATAAGTAGATGCCTCTGTGAAATTCAACTTTAATCGCAAATAAGGGATACTAAATCAACTGCGTGATCACAAGTCATCGTATTAATCCTGAATCTCTAGCCGTTTTATTTTGTCGTTTAGTGAATCTTTTCGAGGATCGTTTTGGGATTAATTTTAAGTTTTCGTTGTTGTGTGTGGTGTGTTTTATGGTTGATTGTGTCTTTGAGTCTCGATTCTTGATTGTGGTGTTTGTTTGTTGTTATCTGTTTTTGATTATAATATTCCCAAATTCGGTCATATACCCAAAGTCGGTCACATGCCCACCTGATGCGCGGATCGACCTTCGCGGTAAGGTCAAAAAAAATTTCGGGAAATTAGGTTTTCAAAACAAGTCTTGAGGTACATGGGATTTGCAAAAGTTAGTCTACCATTGAATGTTGAGCCTTTAGGGGCTAACATATGAATGGCCTGAATTGATTGATTCCTTTTATAAACAATTTCATTTAAAAACATTAATTTCTTTTCCATTGAAATCATTTTGTCAATATCTATTTCTTCCTTACTTTTCAAATCCGTTATCACCTTAGTTTTCTCTTTGACAAGACCTTCGTAATGTGACTTTGTTAAAAGACTCTGTTTGACTAACTCATCATGTTTCTCTTTGACAACTGAAATTTCATAGGCTTTAAGTTTTAAACCTTCTTTGATGTCAATCTCTTTTAGAGCTAATAGTCCTAGAGTTTCATTTAACTTACGTTCAAGTTTGTCATAATCAACTGTATGGTCATTAAAGGTCATGCACTTCTCAAGCTCAGTCTGTTTACATTGATGTGAAATTAGGCAACTATCGCGAGTAGTATTAGACTCCTCAAGATTGGATTTGCACTCCTTTAATTCTTGAGGCAATGATGCATTTTCTTTCTTTAATTGCTTTAAAATATTTTTGTTCTCTTTTGTTTCAAGTGTTAAATTTGCAATTAAATTAGCAAGTGCAGCACGCTCATCTTCAGCATTTTGGTCAGTCTGAATATCATTATCACACATATCCGATGAATCAGGAATGACATTACTATCAACCTTTTCCACTACACATGTGTTAATAATGGATTTAGGTTGCTCAGAATGTTGTCTCACATTGACAAACACATTATATTCAGCATCGTATTGTACTTGTTTCAATGGCTTAGCAGTTGAATTTGATTATGGAGGCATGACTTCTTGAATCTTTGCCATGAAATCGTAATGTGCTTCCAATTCTTGTTCATCGATCTCCTAATCCGTGTCCTCTAGCTAATCAGCTTGCTCTATTTGTAATGGAACAACTTTCTCAGCTTGCTTGCACATCAACATCTTTTCCTTGTGATACGTGTAGTCTTTTACCCTTTTTGGTTTCCTACATTCCTTAGCAAAGTGACAAAATTCCTTGCAATTGAAATAGTATATCCCGCTCTGCTTGACTGCCTACAGTCTCCCTAACCCCAGCAACAGTCACTGTACTCTGATTCCCAAACTGTCTAGTCTGATTGTCATTCTTGTACCTTAGAATAGTATCTATATTCTTCTTTCTGGAGTTTGAAGAAGTTTTGAGGTTGTTGTTGGTAGGTTTGTAGAGCTTTTTGAAGTACTTTGCAATGAGTGCTAAGTTTTTCTGCATATCCTTATCTCTCTGAGCTTATTCTGGATCACCGTCTTCTTCAGAAGCTGACTCAGATGGAGGTATGATTAGTTTGGCTATCTCTTTGCCTTTGTGTTTGATAGGTGCATTAGATCTGGTGGAAGATGCTTGTTTTGATGGTGGTGTATATGATTTGTGAGATTTTGGTGCTTGATAATAAGGATCTGGATATTGTTAAGCAGCAACAACAAGTGCTAATGGATTAGCATTCTTGGCTATTCTCTCAGCATAGATTTCATTCACTTCCTTTTGATACTATTTCAGAACGTCAAAGAGCTTGTGATATGACACTGTGTCCAAGTCATGATTTTGCTTTACAATTGTTACAAATCTTGACCATTCTGGTTAAAGTTGTTGAAGAAACTGAACGTTGACTTGCATCGTAGCAACTGTTAAGTTGTTTCTTATCATTTCATTCATCATCTTGTAAAACCTGGAGTAGTATGACTCCATTGATTCTCCATCATGAGAAGTGAATTTTCCAAACTCCTAAAACAAATTAGTCTTGACATCTTGAATGTTAAGAGATTCACCTTATTGAAGATTTCATCCCCAATTCCAGTCAATAGCAAATGAATTGCTTCCTTTTCTGATTGATAATGTTCTTTGTTTTCAAGAGACATATTCAGGAGTGTCTCAACTGCTATTCATTCTAAAATTGCTGGAGAATTATCTGTTGCAGGTATAACTAGGATTGTGACAGTAGTAAGTTGGTATGGACCTTCTAAAATGCATTTCCTCAAGGCATCACCATTCGGTCTTGTATCAATGTATCTTAAGAAACGTGATTGCCACAGAGCATATCTTCCTGGTGCAAGCATTGGTGGATGATCCCTTGAACCAGTTGCCATGATGTTTTTATGCATTTTAATGTCGATTGTGGAAGTTATGATTGGAGTAGTCATGATGAATGATTTGTTTGTTATGAAGTGAAAATGATTTTGTAGGATCTTAAGTAGGTAAAGTGATTGTTGTTGTAGATTGAATTCAGTAAATGTTCATGGGATTTTACAAATCTATGACTTAAACCAAAAAAAGAATAACCTTTTACGGGATTTTACTAAATCAAGAAGAAACCATGAAAGAATGATTAAATGTTGTGATTTGTTATGAGTGAAATCGTTGTTGTTGTCGAAGAACTTGAACTTTTGTTGATGATTGATGAGCTAAATATGACGAACGATGAACACACTTGCAACTTAAAATGATTAACGGTTGATTAAAGCACAAACAAGGACTAACGGTGCAATAACGGATCACTTTGGAGGACTAACGGCTGAATTATAAGTATTAAGGACTAACGGTGAAAAAAAGTTTCAACAATAAGTGTTAACAAACCAATAAAGGACGAATGGTGAATTGTCTTGAAATCCAGGGGCTGATTTTGCCAAATTCCAATTGTAGTTTATTAATAATATTAAAGCACCTTTTCCCTCCTTTTTTATTATCTTCTTCTGCGTTTCAAATTTGTAAGAATGGAACGATTCTAAATCACTTCTCGCGGACTCGTTTGTTAATGATCGATAAAAAAGAAACACACTATGATGATCTACGGAGGATCGCGATCGTAATGATAGTAATTAGAATACCCGTGAACAACCGAAACTCGAAACCAAAAAACCCGACACAACTCGAAACGTACACGTTTATCGTTTAAAGTTATGTATAAATTGCCCTCTTTTTTGTTCACGTATAAATAGCCCTCTATATAACGTATAAATCACCGTCTGTTCAAAATAGCCCTCTAAAAAAATGTATAAATCGCCCTCTGTTTTGATGTATAAATCACCGTCTTTCAGGGCTTGTATAAATCACCGTCTTTCAATGCTTGTATAAATCGCCGTCTGTTCGTGTATAAATAGCCGCACAAAAACAAAAATGTACTCATACAATTTCTTGTCTTGTTACTAAAATCAATCTGTCCTTGTAGAATACAAGTAATCTCTTAATATACAAGTAAGAACTAGAGAGAGAAAGTGTGGAAGGAAGGATGTATTTTAGAGAGAGAAAGTGATGGAAATAAAATGCATTAAGATGAAAATGAGAATACAACCAACCAACCAACCACCTCTCCAAGGCATGGAGAGGTGTTAATATAATTACAAGGGGCGAATGGGCCTTGGCTTGATGGGCTTATCCATGGGCCTTGGTCTAACTACCTATGTAAGTTTCCAAAAATTACTTAACGAGCTAACGACTTTTATCTATGGAAGTGACCGACACTTTCGTATTCCTAACAATCTCCCCCTAAGGGAGGTTACTCCATTTTACAAAACTTAAAGCTAGCATACTGTGCTTCATCTTTAGTCTTGAGCTCGTTTAACTTCAATCATTAACTTGTGATTTGATGTAGTAATCATTGACTTTTTTTTTGAACGGTGGCTTGCATTAAAAACTAGTAATCATTGACTTTAGGCTTGAGCTTGTTCCTTTATCTTGACTTGAATGTGAAAATGTTATCTTGAACACCATGAGATCATCAACCAAGCATAATCTCGATTCTCCATCTTGTAAACTTTGACATCTTGTGAGCTTGTGACTTTTGGACCGACATGCTCATACCTTTCTTGATATGTTATCTTGAAAAGCTTTAATATTGCATTTTTCTTGAGGTTCTTTAACTTTAACACTTCATCACTTCGAGAAAGACGTATGGTATCAGAGTAGCGGAAGACTTGAAATATGTACTTGAGCTTTCATGATGTCTTTATGTTTGTCGGTCGGGTATAAGCATGTGGCTATGAATCTTGTGAGTCAGCTGGAACCAGGTACCTTCATCTCCATCTTTAATTATCCTGCATTAAAATAGTTAGCAATAAAGCGAGGGGGCGAATATGGCTTTATCATTCGCCCGTGTTTGGTTGGAGTAACCTTCGAATCCATGAGGATCGACCTGTGATCAGGTAGATTTAATTAAGGAAGAATCTCCTTGACAGGATTTCCAGCTGAAGTATAGAATCTTTCTAACACATTTGCATTAGATTCATCAAACTCAACATGTTCTCATTACTGGAACGTCTCAAAGCAGACAGCACGATAAGAGTAAACTAGTGAGTTACTATCTCACCGATTGAATAGAAAAATCAATCTAAAAAGTCAATCGACGTGTCACTTGCTAAAGTGGTTTTGTGACACATCGAGAGTGTTAATCATTTCAAAAATTCATCAATCGTCGATCCATAACCTAGAACAAGTTTGATTCATATAGAATCACACCGTTGTTGCTTTCTAGTTGTTAAAAGTTTGATTCATAAGAATCACACAAGTCACCTACCATGAGCTTGTTAGATGTTGGCTTAAGCAGGATTTCCATCTTCACTGTGAATACTTAAGTATCACTCGGATGTTCTGGCAAAATCAAAAGGATAATGCGTAAGACTCTTTATATTTCTCGTTATTCACATTGTGTGAGATAGCAAGTATAATTTTGACAAGTGTCCTAATGAGATTTATGGATGATCTCTTTTGGCTCTAGACTCAATAGTGCACTTTGATTTTAGTGATCGGAGGCTAGAGCAGACTGCCACCTTTTAAATATCAACTAACTTGGAGTGAGAAAGTTGTTAGGAATGCATGTAATCTCTGTGAGAAATGACATAAGAGTCTTTTGAGAGACCTTGAGTGGCCAGGGAGGGTTATGCATTGAATCACTGGGTCCATGATGTCAGTCTTCAATGTCAGCAATCATCTTTGTGATTCTTGACAGAAGATGTATTAACCCGATTTCTTCCTAAGTGTAAGGAGGGCTTCTTTCTTTTCACCCTTTATCTTAACTTTTCTTTTTAATTCTTCAACCCCTTTATCGCTTACCGAGACTTCATAACTAGTACCTTGTTGGGTTAGTTCTAGTACTAGCTCTTTCTCAGTCGGCACTTTTCTCGATTCTTACTTTTTCTCCTTTTATATCATACCTAAGGACTTCTACACTATCTAGTAGATATCCCTGGGTAGATCCCTCCGGTTCTGGCTAGATCATGGGATTTGAATACCTATACCTAACCACCTTATAACTCTATAAATTTAAGTACATGGTCGGTCTTTCGGGTATTCCATCACAATCAAAGCCAAAATCATTGAAAAGTTCAATCAAAGTGTTTGATATGAATATCAAAAGATTTACAGTTTGAGAGTTTTTCATCATCACTAAAAGCTCCCCCTTAACATGTGCATCATAATCGTAGTACATGCTAAGTGTGGAGTGCATTGTGTCCATCTTAACTGATCACATTTCAATACAAATTAAATTCAGTTTAATCACATTTTCTCCCCTTATCCAAAATGTTAATCCCTTGATATTTTGAATATCAATTTGATTAAACGTTCAGGGACAAAATGTTACACAATCTCTAACAGGAACATTTAAATGGTCCCCTCCAATATTTGAGGGTATATAAGACAGTGCTAAGTATAATAATTTGAAATTTTTTGAATTTACTAAGAAATTCTTGAAAATTTTGTACTCGAGCACTTCTTAATATCACCATAATGTCTACACTACATATATACAAATTTCACAAGTTATTTATTACGTACAAGGTTTGACCTGTTATGATGAGGACATCATATGATAAATCACATGGTCCTTTGCAGTAGTCGAAAGTCTCCCTCGTACTGTCTCCCACCAATGAATTTCTCTAAGCTCCGCATAATCCTCCTGGTCTTAAGCTGTTTATCAATTGCCTGGATCATAGCTCCTACTTTATCTCTATCACTTTA
This sequence comes from Tanacetum coccineum, assembly GCA_026074375.1. Classification (NCBI taxonomy): domain Eukaryota; kingdom Viridiplantae; phylum Streptophyta; class Magnoliopsida; order Asterales; family Asteraceae; genus Tanacetum; species Tanacetum coccineum. The sequence continues at coordinate 40,802 of BQNB010008167.1, forward strand.
TCTCCAGATAGTCTGAGGCAGATACTTCATTTGAATTCCCTTTAGACGATCATCAAGAGCAGTCTGAACATCATTAAGTGTACCATCTCTAAACTTGTGTAGTTCATCAATATGCATCAATCTGTTCTTCTTGTCTTTGTTCTGGTAAATGAGTCCTCTGGGATTGGAGTATGCTGTATAAGTTTCCTTTCATTTAAGATCTGATCTGTATGTATCTGGCTTTGTGAGGTTGAGTTTCTTTGGATAACTCTCGAAACCTAATTGAAGATCTTCCACACGCCTTTAGATGACAAACCTTTTTGTAAACATTCACAAGGAGACATTAAAAGCTAGGCATTCTTCAACAGTAAGATTTGTCAACTTGCCTTGAACAAGAATAAGCAATATGTATTCGATGTCTTGGATGCGAAGCCTGTTGAAATCTCCTTCTTTGAATGTATATAGCTTGTCATCATCTCTACGAACGGTGATCCAATCCAGATGCTTGTAATTATGCCATTCGATGATTTGAAGCTTTGTGACAGCAATGATTCTGTGTTTGGAGTAGACATCTCAAGCAGGTTCCCTGTTAGCAGAAAATCCATAGAATTGTTGTCGCTTTCGCCCCCAATGTGAGATTCCCCATAGTGCATGTTTGTCGTAGCTAACCGGCACTTGACTCCACATTGTGTTAGGGACCAAATCTTAAATCCATTTGATATGTGCATAATCTGCATCCTTGGTCTTTATCACTGAACTTGTATATGTACGGCTTGAGACACCACCACTTAGATATGCAAGGTCATTGTTGATGAAGTGATCGAAAGGTATGACACGACGACCTCGAGAATTAGGTATCAATGGTAGTGGTTTTTGCAGATCATGTGGATATTGCTAACCTTCAAGGTTGTTCCAGTCTAATTGATTAGTGGTTGCCGTGTAGACTTCTTCAAAGAGGTATTTGAGCTCTACCAGACTCTTGCATGATCCTTTCATCAGCTCGAATGTTGGACCGGTTAGCAATTCTGGAGTTTAGTATCAACTTTAAGCCAATTCATCATGAATGCTGAGAAGTCAAGGGGAGTGTCCATCAACTCATTAAACGACTCATGTGGATCTTCCATCTAGGCCAAAGAGCTTAGCCAAGGTTGAACAGGTCCATAAGCATCAGGCAAAGTCTTGTTCCAATCATAATCGGGAGTAGGAGGTTTTGCTGGTTTCTGAAACCAATCAGGAAGCAGAGAGGTCTATTTATTAGGTTGATCTTCAGTAACTCCTATTTCGAACTCCTAATGTGCGGGTTCTTCTAAATCTTTGGCAGTGTGCATTGGTTCCTCTGCTTGAGCAGACTCGCCAGCAGACTTGTGATAAGATTTGGACCCTTCAGTTGACTTTCCAGTTGTCTTGGAAGTCTTTTCCTTTGGTGCATTGGTAGACTCTGGTTCTTTTCCATCTCTTCTTCTCTTGGACCCCCGGTTTGATCCAGCAGAGGGTTCTTTATCTTTATCCTCATCATCTCTATGTCTTTTAAATGAAACAGTATCTCTATAAGTGTTAAGTGTGAGCTTGTCACTTTCGTAAGTGTCAACCAGTGCTTTGTAGAGATTCTTTTATTCATCAAATCTGTGGATTAACTTATTGCTCTCCATCTTGTCTATGAGAATCTTCTTCAGCTCTAGTTTAGATAGGTTGGTGGCTACAACATGGGATGTTTTGGATTCATTGGATGAATGAATGAGAACTTCAGCTTCAATTTGATCGTTGACTAACTTCTTAATTTGAGGCAAAATCTTGGAGACTTGGTCTTTGACATGTACTTTAACTTGCTGTTTATTGATTTCCATCATACCATCATTAATTTTATTGATGAAGTCTTGGTTTTCGGCTTGAGCTTCTTCTCTAAGTCTTTCAGACTGTAGTTGAACAGCTGTCTTTACCGCATCATTCATCCGATTGGCAAGGTACAAATCAATGATACCAGGAATAGAAGAAACTGATGTAGCAAATTGGTTCATTTGTTTAAATTTTGAGAAGTTGGTTTCCAGAGTTTTTAGTCTATGGTCAAACCCGAATAAAGAACCAAAGTTCCGATCTTGTATGGATGAGCTTGGAATAGTTGCTTGCGTGGGAGCTGGTGTTTGTTGCAGATGTATGATGAGAGGAGTGGGTGGTGGAGGAGTGGTTGTTACAGACAAGAGAGGTGACTCAGCAATAGCAGTAACTAGAACATCTACCAAATAAGTTGACTCAGTGTTAATATTAAATATAGAGTCAATACCTGTATCTGGACTGGGGTTGAGCATGTTAGAAATAAAGCCAGATGACACAAAAGAACTCTATTGTTGACCTTCAGGATTGACCGGAGTAGTGATTATCACATGAGTATCTTCTGTTACTTGAGTAGGTTGAACATTGGTATATTGAGCATTTGTCATTTCAATATCCTGTCCTTCCAGATTGATGTTCACATCCCTGTATAATTCATTTGCTTCGACCTCTTTATTTGTCTCCTCTTCATCTTGTTTGTCTCCCTCAACATTTGCACCTTGAATTTCTTCATCACTGACTTCATCATCAGTAGATTCAACATGAGACCGTGTTTGAAGCCTATGATGAAATCTATCTTCTTCTTTATCTTCTTCATCATGAGTGGAAAACTTGGGATGAACAAAGTCATCACCATCATTATCTGAATCAATCCGCTCATCACCATCACCTTGATCATTATCATTATCTTGATCATCATTATCTTCTTGATCATCATCATCTTCGTCTTTGCCTAGGTTTGATTCATCATCATCATCTTCTTTGTCACTAGACTTCCAAGATATTTGCTCATCATCAGATCCATATGTAGGTACATTGGGAACCCCTGGTGTAACACTAGTTCCTTCATGTGCACCTGAACTGCTGGGTTGAGAGCTGTGAATTTGTGTTTTGCGTCTTTCGATGGCCAGTTTCATCTGTTCAGCCTCAGACAATGTGTTGGGAATAAATCTTCACAAGTTCGTACTTCTAGTTCAAGAACTTAATACTGCTCAAGATATAACTAACAGTACTAATTGGGTTAGTATTTCCAGAAGAAAAGTTAGTACTGCCAGTATTGAACTTAATACTACTAGAAGACTTAGTATTACTGTAAGAAGATTACAACTGTTGAAAAGATAAAAGTATGTTTTGTGATATGTATGGAATGATTTAATGTATATATTATATATTTAGAAGATATGTTGATATCTAGAAGTTTAGAAGATTTGTAGTTATCTTGTAAATGACTCCTTGGTGTATAAAAGGAGATCCTAGGTTATGGTTGTAAACACATCTCGATAGACACATTCATAGCTTCAAGGTTGTAAACCCTAGTACTAGACATAGTACTCGTATTATTCATCATAATAATATTGAAGCTTTTTGGTTATATTCATTGTTCATTCTACTACATCATAGTTTACTATTACATTCATATTCTTCTATGTACTAAAGAGTAGATTCTGCATACTCTTAGTATCAACAAAGTTTCTAGCATAATTGTCTTGAATCTATTCAATACAACTAACCCTTTAACAAGGTTTGCAGGATCAGGTTGGGATCAACAAGTGGTATCAGAGCCTTGTGTTCTGAAACTTTGATCTAGAAGTTATGGAATCTGAATCTGCATAGAGTAATACTACTGCTAAGCTACCCATACTCAAACTTGGTGAGTATGAGATGTGGGTGATAAGAATCAAGCAATACTTCCAGGTACAAGACTATGCTCTATGGGAGGTCATAGAGAATGGTAACTCATGGGTATCTGTACCACAAACAGCACAAGAGAATGGTACTTTAGTTACAAAGATGTCAGTACCTGTAACTGCTGAAGAAAAGACCAACAAGAAGAATGATGTGAAGGCTAGAAGCTTGCTACTCATGGCTCTTCCCAATGAACATCAACTTACTTTCAGTCAGTACACTGATGCTAAAACAATGTTTGCTGCTATCGAAACACGATTTGGAGGTAATGAAGCCACTAAGAAAACACAGAAGACACTTTTGAAGCAACAATATGAAAATTTTAGTGCATCAAGCACAGAGTCTCTTGACTCTATCTTTAACAGGCTCCAGAAGATTGTTAGTAGGCTTGCAATTTTAGGTGTAGGGGGGGAATTTGATTGAAGAACTGGACTTGGATACTGGAATTTCTTTGGTTCCTCCAAATGCTGCAGATTAGGGGAAGATTGATGATACTCAAATTAGTGATCAACCTGAAGTACAGTTAGGTATTTTTAGTGCAGCTACAGCTCTTGCAGATGCAACTAGACGAAGACAAAGTGTTGAAAATGTTCAAACTTACACCAGAAGAAGAAGAGAAGTTAGTACTGGCAGTAGTGAAGTTAGTACTGCTAGTAGATTAGTTAGTACTGCTGATATTAGTACTACCAGTGAATTAGATAGTACTGCTGGTGTAAAGGAAAAGGACAAAGGCAAAGCAATTATGCACGAGTCTGAGCCACCAAAGAAAATCAAGAAGAAGGTTTAAGTGCAAATGAGTGTTGATGAGGAATTAGCTAAGAAGGTATTTGAGGAGGAACAAGCTAGATTCGATGCTGAACAGGAAACTAGATTTAAGGCTGAACAAGAACAAGAAAGGATTGACTTTGAAACAGCCTTGGAATTGCAAAAGCAGTTGGATGAAAGAGAAGAAGTTGCAGCTAATGTTGATCAAGCTCATGATATTGATTGGATTGATCCTGCTGTTCTAAGATATCATACACTTCAAAATAGACCTTTCTCTGTTGCTAAAGTATGGAAGAACATGTGTTTGTATCTAAAGAATCAAGGTGGATACAACATGAGTCATTTCAAGGGAATGAGCTATAAAGACAATAAACCTATATTTGAAAGAGTATGGGATCAAAATCAGGCATTTATACCTATGGGTTCTGAGATTGAAAAGGAATTATGAAGAGATAAGGATTTGATCTTCAACGAGAATCTTCAAAACTAGTTGAAGAAGAGACAGTTCAGCAAGATGATGTTATAGCTGAACAAGCTATGAAAGAAAGTTCTAGGACAGCTGGAGGAAGAAGAAAGAAATCTCTTGTTAGAAAAAGAGCAAGAGAAACTCTTAGTGAAGAAAGTGCTAAGAAACAGAAGTTAGAAAGTCTTAATATTGAATCATTGGCAACAAAGTATCTTCAAAACCAGTTTACTTAAACATTGTTCCAAAAGAAGAGAGTCTTAATATTGAATCATTAGCAACAAAGTATCCAATAGTTGACTGGGAGACACAGATTCTATCAAATGATAAATACTATTATCAAATCAAAAGAGTCGATGGAAGTGTTAAACATTACAAGATATTTAGTGCAATGCTTTATGATTTTGACAGGCAAGATGTGCTGGAATTGTATAGATTGGTCAAGGGAAGATTTTAGACAACAAGTCCAGAAGGTTATGACTTATTGCTTTGGGTAGATATGAAGACAATGATGGAACCAAATAGAGAAGATGAAATATGGAGAAATCAACAAGACTGGAATCTGATAAACTGGAAGTTACATAATTTTTGTAGAGTTCATGTGCTTTTAATGGATACTGGTTTTGTGATTCACCTAATGGTAGAAAAGAAATATCCCCTGTCACAAGATATTCTGTCAAAAATGTTGAGCAGAAGGCTAGAAGTTGATCATCAAAGTGAAATGGGTTATGATCTCATCAGGTTTGTCAAGTCACAATTATAGCAGTAAAAATGTGATTGGAAGCATCCTCAGCAGTGCAGACTAGAAGATTTGAGTCAGAAGAAACTTGAGATTTAAAGGTCAATCACAAGTTTAGGGGAGGATTGTTGGGAATAAATCTTTACAAGTTAGTACTTCTGCATGAAGATTACAACTGTTAAAAAGATAAAAGCGTGTTTTGTGATATGTATGGAATGATTTAATGTATATCTTATATATTTAGAAGATATGTTGATATCTCATAGAAGTTTAGAAGATTTGTAGTATTCTTGTAAAGGACTCCTTGGTGTATAAAAGGAGATCCTAGGTTACGGTTGTAAACACATCTCGATAGATACATTCATAGCTTCAAGGTTATAAACCCTAGTACTAGATAGAGTACTCGTATTATTCATCATAATAATATTAAAGCTTTTTAGTTATATTCATTGTTCATTCTACTACATCACAGTTTACTATTACATTCATATTCTTCTAAGTACTAAAGAGTGGATTCCGCATACTCTTAGTATCAACAAAGTTTCTAGCATAGTTGTCTTGAATCTATTCAATACAACTAACCATTTAACAAGGTTTACAAGATCAGGTTGGGATTAACAAGTGGTATCAGATCCTTGTGTTCTGAAACTTTGATTTAGAAGTTATAGACTGCACCGAGTAATACTACTGCTAAGCTACCCATACTCAAACGTGGTGAATATAAGATGTGGGTGATAAGAATCAAGCAATAGTTCTAGGTACAAGACTATGCTCTATGGGAGGTCATAGAGAATGGTAACTCATGGGTGTCTGTACCACAAACAGCACAAGAGAATGGTACTTTAGTTACAAAGATGTCAGTACTTGTAACTGCTGAAGAAAAGACCAACAAGAAGAATGATGTGAAGGCTAGAAGCTTGCTACTCATGGATCTTCCCAATGAACATCAACTTACTTTCAGTCAGTACACTGATGCTAAAACAATGTTTGCTGCTATTGAAACATGATTTGGAGGTAACAAAGCCACTAAGAAAACACAAAAGACACTTTTGAAGCAACAATATGAAAATTTTAGTGCATCAAGCACAGAGTCTCTTGACTCTATCTTTAACAGGCTCCAGAAGATTGTTAGTAGGCTTGCAATTTTGGGTGTGGTCATCACTTAAGAAGACTTAAATTCAAAATTTTTGAGCAGCTTGCCTCTTGAGTGGAATACTCATGTTGTAGTCTGGATGAATAAGGTTGAAATTGAAACAACTTTAAAATTGTTGAACAAAGTGTAAAGAAATCTGTTGGTGCAAGTAGTGGTGCTCAAAACTTGGCCTTTATGACTGATCCAAGCACTAGCAGTACTAATGATGTTAATAATGCTAAACCTGCATATGAAGTTAGTACTGCTAGCCCTAATGTTAACACTGCTAGTCCTCAAGTTAGTACTGCTAGCTTCAGTGATAATGCTGTGTATGCTTTCATGGTTGAGAATCCCAATGGTTCTAATCTCCTACAGCAGGACTTAGAGCAAATTCATGAAGATGATCTGGAAGCAATGGATTTGAAGTGGCAGCTCTCTCTGCTAAGTATGAGGGCAAAGAGGTACTATCAGAGGACAGGCAAGAAAATTTTCATTAATGCTAATGATACTGCTAGGTATGATAAATCCAAGGTAGAGTGTTTCAACTGTCATAAGATGGGACACTTTGCCAGGGAGTGTAGAGCACCAAGGAACAAGGAGGGTCAGTTCAGAAATCAAGACAACACTAGGAAGCAAGGAAACAATGAAGACACATCTTCAAAGGCAATGTTGGCTATAGATGGTGTAGGTTTTGACTGGAGTGATATGGCAGAAGAACAGGTTCAGACAAACATGGCTCTAATGGCGTTTTCAGACTCTGAGGTATACAATGATAAAACTTGCTCTAAAACTTGTCTGAAAAACTATGAAACTCTTAAGAAACAGTGTGATGATTTGATTGTTAAGCTTAATCAAACTGAATTTACAGCAGCTACTTATAAAAGAGGTTTAGCAACTGTAGAAGAACAACTTATCACATATAGAAAGAATGAGGTTCTTTTTAGTGAAGAAGTTGCAGTTCTTAAAAGGGAAGTAGCTTGCAAAGACTATGAAATAAATGTGCTTAAAAGTGAGTTTGAAAAAGTTAAGCAAGAAAAAGAGGGCATTGAATTTAAAATTGAGAAATTTGATAAAGCCTTAAAAGACCTAGACAAGTTGTTACGGAGTCAGATAACTGATAAAAGTAAAAAGGGTTTAAGGTATAATGTTATTCCTCCACCTTATCCTTTAATCTATAATCGACCTAAAAAGCTTGATTTGTCTTATTATGGTCTTGATGAATTCAAAGACCCTGAATTCAAAAGTTATGGTTCTGATGAGAGTAAGCAAGAGTCTAACATTGTTAGTGATAAAAAATCAGATGCTTCTAAGGAAAATTTTGATGACTCTTTGGTAAAAGAACAAGTATCAGAAGACACAAGTAGCTTTGTTGAGTCTCCACTTAATGTTGATAAAGAAACTATTTTTCTTGCTGATAAAAAGAAAGAGTTTATCAAACCTAAAAATCATGAAAAACCAGTTAAAAAATCAGTTAGGTATGCTAAGATGTATAGATCATAAAGTCCTAGAGGGAATCAAAGAAACTAGAATGGATAGAAGTCCAATCAACTAGGAAGTGATTTTGTGATGTATAACAAAGATTGCTTCATTTGTGGGAGTTTTGATCATGTGCAGGCTCATTGTAAATACCATCAAAGGGAAAGGATGGTATATGGGAATAATTATAACAGGGTGAACTACAACTATACTACTAACAGGACTCACCCTAATGCTTATAGGAACATAGTTCCAAGAGCAGTTTTAATGAAAACTGGCCTAAAACCATTTAATACTGCCAGGACACTTAATACTACTCATCCTAAATTTATAGTTTTTAGTGCTAAACCAATTTCATGTTTTTCAAAAATAGCACAATCAACTGGAAGAAGACCCTTTCAATTAAAAATAGTATTATCTAACAAAAGGTTTAACCACAAAGTTAATACTGCCAAGCACAAGTAGTTAATACTGCTAGGCTAAAAGCAGTTAATAGTGCTAGGCCACATTCAACAGTTGTTAATGCTGTTAGGGTTAATTAGGCGAATGTTGTAAAGGCCTCAGCATGTTAGGTTTGGAGACCTACCAAACTTGATAGTGCATCAATCACCTTGAAGAAGCACAACTACATTGATACACGAGGCAGATCTAAGTCAGTAATGGCTTAGGTCCCCAAAGGAAACTAATTTTCTTTTATTATGTGCAGGGAAAGCCACTAATGGATGATAAAGGATTTGTTGACAGTGGATGCTCAAGGCACATGACTGGGAACATAGCTTATCTCTCAGATTTCAAGGAATTTGATGGAGGTTATGTTAAATTTGGGGGAGGAGCACATGGTAGTAGAATTTCTGGTAAAGGAACACTTAAAACTGATAGCCTTGATTTTGAAGATCTATACTTTGTCAATGAGTTAAAATTCAACCTTTTTAGTGTCTCACAGATGTGTGACAAAAAGAACTATGTCCTTTTTACTAACACTGATGTCTTGTCTTATCTCCTAATTTTAAGTTGCCTGATGAAAGTCAGACACTTCTTAAAATCCCTAGAAAGGACAATATATACAGTTTTGATATGAAGAACATTGTTCCTAAAGAAAGTTTAACTTGTCTTGTTGCAAAGGCTACATCAGATAAATCAATGCTCTGGCATAGGAGGCTTGTTCATATTAATTTTAAGAACATAAACAAGCTTGTTAAGGATAATCTTGTAAAAGGATTGCCTATAAAATGTTTTGAAAATGACTAAACCTGTGTTGCTTGTCTTAAAGGGAAGCAACACAGAGCTTCTTGTAAGTTTAAAGTTCTGAATCCAATTACTAAGCCATTGTTTATGCTTCATATGGATCTGTTTAGTCCAACCTTTATGTGTAGTTTAATGCATAAGAAGTATTGCTTTGTAGTCACTGATGATTATAGCAGGTTTACTTGGGTTTTCTTTTTAACAACTAAAGATGAAACCAGTGAGGTTCTTAAGAAATTTTTCAAAGAAATAGAAAACCTAGTGGATAAGAAAGTGAAAATAATCAGGAGTTATAATGGAACAGAATTTAAGAATAAAGTTATGGATGATTTTTGCAGAGAAAAAGGTATTAAGAGGGAATACAGTATAGCCAGGACTCTTCAGCAAAATGGTATGGCTGAGAGGAGGAATAAGACACTAATTGAGGCTGCTAGAACAATGTTAGCTGACTCTAAGTTACCTACCACATTTTGGGCAGAAGCAGTTAGTACGGCTTGCTATGTACATAACAAGACACCTTATGAACTTTTTAGAGGTTTTAAACCACCTCTAAGCTTTATGAGACCATTTGGATGTCATGTTACCATTCTTAATACTTTAGACAATTTAGGCAAGATTGATGGCAAAAGTGATGAAGGTTTCTTTGTTGGATATTCTTTAAGTAGTAAAGCTTTTAGGGTATACAATACTAGAACCAGGAGGGTAGAAGAAAACTTGCATATTGGGTTTTTAAAGAATAAGCCTATGATAGAATGGAATGGTCCAAAGTGGTTGTTTGATATTAATTCTCTAACCCAATCTATAAATTATGTTCCATTAGCTGCAGGTACAATCACTAATGAATCTGCAGCTACACAAGGAGAACTTAATGCAGGTACATCTACACAGAAAGAAGAAATCAGTGAAGATTGCATTGTGATGCCAATTTGGAAAGATGCTTTATACTTTGATTCACCTTGAAAGGATGTTGGTAATGGTGACCCAAAATCTGTTGCTGATGATCAAAAGCAGGTTAAAGATGGTCCAGATAATGAGAATGATGAAAAAGATAAGTCTGAAGATGATAGCAGTCCTAAGGAAGTTAATACTGCTGGACAACATGTTAATACTGCCAGTCCAGAAGTTAATACTGGTCGTTTTAAACTTAATACTATTGATCCATCAGTTAATACTGCTAGTTCATCTGATCCAGATAGCCCTAAAGACATGTTCACAATAGGAGATAGTCATACACTTGAAGCCACTCATGTTGAGTTCTTTAGTGATGAAGATGAACCAGAAGTTGATTTGGGGAACATCCTTAATTCCTATACAGTTCCAACCACTCCCAATACAAGAATTCATAAAGATCACCCATATAAAAATGTGATTGGTGATGTGAAGTCATCTGTTCAGACAAGAAGAATGACAAAACCTACTTCTGAATAAGGGTTTCTCAGTGTTGTATATGAACAAAAAAGACATGATACCCTGAATACTTGTTTATAAGCTTATTTCTTATCACAGATTGAACCCACAAGAATTGCTAAAGCTCTATCTGATTCATCTTTGGTTGAAGCAATGCAAGAAGAACTTCTGCAGTTCAAGCTCCAACAGGTATGGAAACTTGTGGATTTGCCTAATAGAAAGAGGAATTTGATTGAAGAACTGGACTTAGATGCTAGAATTTCTTTGGTTCTTCCAAATGTTGCAGATCAGGGGAAGATTGATGATACTTGGATTAGTGATCAACCAGAAGAAAAGTTAGGTATTTTTAGTATAGCTATAGCTCTTGCAGATGCAGCTAGAAGAAGACAAAGTGTTGAAAATGTTTAAACTTACACCAGAAGAAGAAGAGAAGTTAGTACTGGCAGTGGTGGAGTTAGTACTGCCAGTAGATTAGTTAGTACTGCTAATATTAGTACTGCTAGTGAATTAGATAGTATTGCTGGTGTAAAGGCAAAGGACAAAGGCAAATGAATTATGCATGAGTCTGAGTCACCAAAGAAAATCAAGAAGAGGGTTCAAGTACAAATGAGTGTTGATGAGGAATTAGCTAAGAATGTATTTGAGGAAGAACAAGCTAGATTCAATGCTGAATATGAAGCTAGATTTAAGGAAGAACAAGAACAAGAAAGGATTGACTTTGAAACAACCTTGGAATGCAAAAGCAGTTGGATGAAAGAGAAGAAGTTGTAGCTAAAGTTGATTAAGCTCATGATATTGATTGGAGTGATCCTGCTGTTCTAAGATATCATACACTTCAAAATAGACATTTCTCTGTTGCTGAAGTAAGGAAGAACATATGTTTGTATCTAAAGAATCAAGGTGGATACAAGATGAGTCATTTCAAGGGAATGAGCTATGAAGACATTAGACCTATATTTGAAAGAGTATGGGATCAAAATCAGGCTTTTATACCTATGGGTTCTGAGATTGAAAAGGAAGTTATGAAGAGATCAGGATTTGATCTTCAACAAGAATCTTTAAAACCAGTTGAAGAAGAGATAGTTCAGCAAGATGATGTTATAGCTGAACAAGCTGTGAAAGAAAGTTCTAGGACAGCTAGAGGAAGAAGAAAGAAATCACTTGCTAGAAAAAGAGCAAGAGAAACTCTTAGTGAAGAAAGTGCTAAGAAACAGAAGTTAGAAGATGATACTGAGAAAGAAGAACTTCAAGTTTACTTGAACATTGTTCCAGAAGAAGAAAGTCTTAATATTGAATCATTGGCAACAAAGTATCCAATAGTTGACTGGGAGACACAGATTCTAGCAAATGATAAATACTATTATCAAATCAAAAGAGCAGATGGAAGTGTTAAACATTACAAGATATTTAGTGCAATGCTTTATGATTTTGATAGGCAAGATGTGCTGGAATTGTACAGATTGGTCAAGGAAAGATTTCAGACAGCAAGTCCAGAAGGTTATGACTTATTGCTTTGGGGAGATCTGAAGACAATGATTGAACCAAATGAAGAAGATGAAATATGGAGAAATCAACAAGACTGGAATCTGATAAACTGGAAGTTACATAATTTTTGTGGAGTTCATGTGCTTTTAATGGATACTGGTTTTGTGATTCACATGATGGTAGAAAAGAAATATCCTCTGTCACAAGATACTCTTTCAAAAATGTTGAGTAGAAGGCTAGAAGTTGATCATCAAAGTGAAATGGGTTATGAGCTCATCAGGTTTGTCAAGTCACAAGTACAGCAGTAGAAGAGTGTTTGGAAGCATCCTCAGCAGACTAGACTAGAAGATTTGATTCAGAAGAAACTTGAGATTTGAAGGTAAATCACAAGTTTAGGGGAGGATTGTTGGGAATAAATCTTCACAAGATAGTACTTCTAGTAGTCAAGCATGGATGAAAGGACATGTAATATCAAAGGTGGTTTAAAAAGAATCAAAAACATCTAGGCATGTCAAAAGAGGTCGGGACACCAAGATACCTCAATCTAGTGGTCCCCCTGTAAAGGTTGATGATGAGGCTGTCCATAAGGAGTTGGGTGACATAATGGAAAGGGCTGCCACTACTGCTTCTAGCTTAGAAGCAAGAGCAGGACAGTATTAACATCAATAGGACCCATCTTGGCAAACACGTAATAAGCCAAATTCCTTAGGTAATTAGTTCAGGTAGACTGGTCTGGCTGCCAGATACATTATTGGGGGTTTAGAGGGTGTTGATCTTGAAGTAACATGCCCCGGATCCTTATTCCGCTGCGACCCATTTTGGGGGTGTTACAACATCTATACAAGATATCATATTCAAAGAGAAGATAGAGTCACAATCAAAAACTACCTAAACAGTGTCTGCACTATAACTTCCAGTACTCAAAACTGGAGGCTATGATCTCTGGAGCATGAGAATGGAGAAATGTCTTACTCACACTAATTATGCTCTTTGGGAGGTTATTGTGAATGGTGATGCACCTGCTATTGCATCAGCTAGTGCAGGTACTGAAGGTCCTATTCCTCCTAAAACTGCTGAACAAAAGCTAGAAAGAAAGAATGAATTGAAAGCAAAAAGCACTCTGTTGTTGGCCATTCCTGATGAGCACCTATTGAAGTTTCATGGAATCAAGGATGCAAAGACCTTATGGGAAGCAATCAAGACCAGGTTTGGAGGCAACAAAGAATCAAAGAAAATACAGAAGACCATACTAAAGCAGCAATATGAGAATTTTGCTGCATCAAGATCTAAAGGACTGGATAAAACCTATGATAGGTTTCAGAAACCCATCAGCCAATTAGAAATTCATGGTGAAGTTATCTCTCAAGAAGATGTAAATCTGAAGTTGCTAAGAAGTCTACCATCAGCTTGGAACAATATTGCTTTAATAATGAGAAACATATCTGATCTAGACACATTGAGCATGGATGATTTATATAATAATCTGAAGGTGTATGAATCTAAGATTAAAGTCCAATCAAGCTCAAGCTCAAACTCTCAAAATGTGGCTTTTGTATCTTCAAAAAACACTAGCAGTACTAATGAAGTAGTTAATACGGCTCATGAAGTTTCTACTGCTAGTTCACAGGGACAAGCTTCTTCCTTAACTTATGCTGATGATGTCATGTTTTCCTTCTTTGCTAACCAATCTAATATTACACAATTGGACAATGAAGATCTGGAGCAGATTGATATTGATGATCTTGAAGAGATGGATCTCAAATGGCAGGTGTCCATTATAACAACCCAAGAATTTTCATCAAATGCAAAACCTATTTTACTATGATCACAATTATACGGGGAAATTTTTTGCTTTATTACATTACTTGCATTGTCAATATCTCAGTATGCAATGTAACTTGCATAACTAAAGTAGACGAGCTCACGCAACCTATTTATGGCAATCCTATCTTCATATATGTCAAGAAAACATCATAACATGTCAATTCAATATCATAATATCATTTTTACAAAGTACATTACTCATATAATGTACCATTTGCAACATTATATCAAGACAGGCTTTAAACCATTATCGTATACCTCTAAACCCTAATTCCATGAAGAGTTAACATCTAAAATGAATGTACAAGCTACTAAAGCATATGTACAGGTAACATAACATCTCATGTGAAATATAAACTTCCTCCAAGTCAAAGTACAAGTCCTTAAAAGCTCAATGTATAAGTCATTAAGCGTGATATCCAAAATAGCCATTTTACCTCCGTTTTCCTAAGGAATTCCATCCAATCTATTAAGTACAAGTTAAAAGCAAGTAATGAACTTCATTTACATACCATACATTCTCATTTCATAAGATTTCATGAAATCAAAACAAGAAACCCTAAACCGAGCTAGTTTCTAAACCATAACCCGTTTCTTGGTTTTTATCCGTTTTAAACCTAAACCATTAATCAAATAAGTTGTAAATACTTAATTTACAACATTACAAATCCTATTTCATCATTATAACATCATTATACATGAATTAAAAGCTAGAAACCCAAAAACAAAACCCTAATCTAGTTCTAACCCTAAAACCTAAAACTAGGCCCTTGTTCAGAATCGGATCAGTCTATAAAACATAGGATATGGGCAAATCAATAGGTTCTGGGTATTAAGTGAAAACACTAGGTTGTAGCCCTATGTCTTGTGATCATTTTTCCGGTGGAATCAACCCGATTCGACGTCGGATGAATTAGTTATAGCCGAAATGGCAAAGGTGCGCAGATTCGGCACACCTGTAGTAAATGACTATTATCTCTAAATTTTTGTATAGTAACCCCCAAATATGTAAAACTAAACGTTGTAGAAGACTCAAATATCTAACAATGCTCACTGGTTTAAGCTTTAACGAAGTTACGGTTTGCAAATGGCAACCATTTTCCCAAGACTGATGTTGGCTGTCCAAAAACAGCCATGTATAAATCAAACCAAACACCCCTAAAACGTCTAGAACCACCTCCACCTTGCACCATAGCCTTCCTTACTCATCCCATAGCCTCTCCACATCACCCTATAGCTCCCACACATGTCCTCACCTGGTCTCTTAGCATCCTTAGTCACCAAGTTCCAAAATTACTATAAATAGGGGTATTATGCCTCCATTTCAAAGCATCCCCCATCTCTTCTTTCTATAACCCAATTGAGCAAACATTCTCTGCTCCATATGATCCTAAGATCATCTAAGAACATCATTCAAGCAAAGCTTTGAAGATTTGAAGCCACGGGAACAAGATACAAGGCGTACGAGTGGAAATACTACACAAAATGACCCATTTCCACCATTTTTGCTCCTTAAAGCTCAAACCCAGCTTCTGGATGTTCTTCTTCTGCTCCTACACTCTTATAATGTTCATATGATCCTAAATAAACTCTTGTTAAAGTTTCATAACTCAATTCATGCTCATTTTCCATTTTGATCCAAAACCGTACACCCGAAACCCTAATTTTATGTTTTTCTTAAAACTAAATGTTATAATGGTTAAATATTGTTATAATCTATCCTAACATGCTTAACTAATGTTAATATAACAACTTTATCAAGTCTTGAAGGAATTTGAACTTAAAACCCACGCGTTTTCATTTTAAAACCCTAATTTGACCCGTTTTGATTTCTAACTTATCGAACCGTTATTTTAAACTTTCGTTAT
This sequence comes from Tanacetum coccineum, assembly GCA_026074375.1. NCBI lineage: Eukaryota > Viridiplantae > Streptophyta > Magnoliopsida > Asterales > Asteraceae > Tanacetum > Tanacetum coccineum. The sequence goes on from BQNB010008167.1 coordinate 56,914, forward strand.
GTTAAAATGGAAAAGCAGGAAAAAGACAAAGTCAAAGTCCAAGCCCAAGTGTAGAAAAGTCAACCCAAGTCAACCCCGAAGCCAAAAGTCAAGAAAAATAAGTTTGAGGGTAATTTGTGGTCAAAACCCTAAACTATTTAAAGAAAAAACAAGAAAAGAAGAGGAGGTTAAAACTGCAAAATGTCAAAGAAATACCCAAGTGCCACAAGCTGCCACAGAACAACCTTCTAATAACTAACAAACTTTGCAGGGTAATAATCAGTTAAACCTCAAGGGGTGTTCTTGCCAAAGCCCCAAACTTCTATAACCCACAAGGACTTAAACTGCAAACACCCTTAACACTTTGAGGGACCAAACCTGTTAAACTCCCAAACCTTCACCCAAGTTTTAAAAACACTGTACATCTTCTTCGTGATTTCCCGCCTAAACCCATAACCCCACAACCTGTCATTTTCTCCTCGTTTGACCTCCCACAATACTCCAAAAATGTCACCATAACTTAACCCCACACCCACATGGGTTTAAAGTCCACTGTGGCAATCCCCTTGCTTTCTATTGGGTATTGACTTCAAAGGGTGTGATTCTTTTTGAAGAAATTGAAGGCTAGGATCAAAGGATGTTGTCTCCCCTCTCACAAGTAACACAAGTAGCACAAGTTTGTGCTATAAAAGCAAGAAAGACCAAGAAGGCACATATGAAGTTTTTTTCCTTAGTTTTAAAATTTTTTTTAAAAAGTTTATGTAATTTAAAAGTTTATGTAATTTAAATTCTGTTTAAGAACCCTCGTATTATGTTTTAAAAGTTTAATGAAAAGTTATTAAAGTTTTATCTAAAATTCTGTCCAAAAAGATATTTAAATTTTTGTTGTTAATAAGCAAAAGGAAGCATGGTCTAAACCAGGGGGGGGGGGGGGGGGGGGGGGGGGGAAGAGACCTTGGGTTTTAAGTGTATTCAGAACACAAAGGACTAAGGGGTTTAGATTGTCTAAGTACCTATTCATTTGGGACCTTCTGTAAGTTTTACTGTTTCTTTGCTTATAGCTTAATTGCCTGCTTATTACTGCTTATTCCTTATTATCCTTTGCTTATTTGCTTGTTAAATGGTTAGTCAATTAATCTGTCTTTGCTTTCTTTTAAGTTTTTAGTTCTAAACTAAGCTTAAAAGTCAAAAATTAGAAATTAAGAGGGTGTTTGGGTTAAGCATAAAAACGGGTCAAAACAAGATTTTCATGGGTTGTTGTCACAAAGTTAGTTTTAGCTTAAGTTTTTAAGCTTATTCAAGCCTGTTTTCCAAAATCTTTAAGCTCAAAACTGTTTTTCAAAGTTTTTTTTAGCTATTGTCAAAACTGTGGTTTTTAAAAAAAGGGATACAATGGCTTATTTGGATAAGCCATTGTATATTTGAGTTGTGCTTTAAAAAAGAGTGTCTTTTGTGTGTTTAAACAAGCTGCCAAAAATCCTTTGGTCATTTGACTTGTTGAGTCAAACCTACCAAAATTTTAAGTGTCATTTTTATAAAAGCTAAAAGCCCTTTTTCATTCTCTAAAATCAGCAGGATTATTAGTGTTTTAGAAGCTTAAAATTTGTGCACAAGTTCATTTATTGGTGTTCTTAATCTGTTTTAACTTAGTTTCTTTATTTGAAGGCCCCCCTTATTTGACAGTCCCCCTTTAAAATAAGCGTCAATATAAGCCTTGTCCTTGCTAATTTCCCAGTGACTAAGTGGTGTAACATTTAAGCCACCAATCTAGCTTTTCAGTGAACTCAAGCCCTAGATTTTGGCTTATCTTAAGAGCCCATAAGCTCTTTGTTAAGTTCCCTAAGTTTTCAGTCCTTAAAAAAGCCCCTTTGATAGCTTATTTTTAAGCTCAAAGTAGCCCTTTGGCTATTTTTGCTTAGCTCTAGTGTAGGGATTGTTATTTTCTTTCTAGCTTTATTTAGCTTACTCAATGCTTTTTGTTGTTTCCTAGTAGCTCATTAGGTTAGGTAGTTTAAGTGTGTTTGCTTATTTTCCAATGCTTGCTTATTTTGTGTAACAACCAAGTGATAAGCCCCTTAAGTCCTTTTAAGCCAATTTAGCTTCCTGTCAATTAAGCCCTCTTTCAGCTTATTTAGTTATTGCATTTTAGTACTTAGAGCTTATTTAGGTTAGTTTAGCCCCCCCCCCCCTTTAGCTTATTAGTTCCAAGTCTAGCTTATTTTCCCAAAAAGACCAAAAAGACTTAGCCATTTTTTTTGCCTTAAGCTCATTTTAGCTTCTGTCGTTTTAAAAAGCTCTTTTTAAGCTTATTCTTAGCTTTTTAGAAAAAGTTGTAGTTTTGAAAGTTGTTAAGCTCAATAAGCTTAACAACTTTGGTTCACAAAGTTTTTCACAAAAAAAAAGGAAGAAAGGGTGATCCGTGATCAAGACTCAAACCCTGTGTCTCAACCCTCGATACATCCCCCTTTTATACACACGACCGTGCGCCCTGGGCTTTTACTTAGTAGTCCCAAGGCTTAAGAGTATATACCAGTTTTCACCCTTTGCCTATAAAGCTGTGACAGCTTATTAGCGGCTTATTTATAATCACTTTTTAGTTTTCTTATTTTTCGTAGGTTAGTTATAGTGAGTAAGTATATTAGGTGAAGTTTTCAGAATTTTTAAAAGTCGTTTTAGTATTTTTTTTATAATTTAATTTATTTTAAAAGTTTTTAAAAATTCATAAAAAAATACAAAATATCAAAAAAAATATTTTTCTTTTTTAGAAAATTTTCTAGTCTTATAAGTTTGTAGGAAAAATATAAAAAAATTTTCGTAAGGTCCATTTTTATAACTTATGATTTTAAAGAACGGCTCGGGTGCTCTTTTTGACTTGCTCGTTTTGGGTCAAAACGACCTCCGTTTTCAGTCTAGTCCCCTTTCATTCTCGTTATTTTCTCATAGAGTATTTAGAATGAAAATTTCTTCAGTAGGTACATTTTAAAGAATTTAGTTTTTCCCCCTTTGTATCGGGGTCCGTGCTCTCGTTTCTAGCTGTGAATTTCATATTTTTTAGATTTTCTTAAACGTTTTGTTTGTTATTTTTAATTTAGCTTTTCCCCCACTCTCAAATCATTTCTCTCCTTCAAACTCAAATCTTCCGACTGTATCGATTTTCCAGCACAACCTCATTGGGGATTAACGACCCGGGAACATTCTATACTGCTTCCGGTTACATTGATTGTTGTTGTTTTTTTTAATTACTTATATATTTTATATTTTAATATATATTATATATTATAATTTGAAAGAAATTCCATAACCAATTTTTGGCGCCGCTGCCGGGGAGGCTGTGATACCGACTATCGTTGCGTTTGGCAATCGTGTTTGAATCTGTGAATATTATATAAAACTAAAAAAAAAAAAAAACCAAAAAAGTACAAAAATAATTTCATTTTCTTTTTAGTATAAATATCATTTAAAAAACTAAAAAAAAAAACAAAAATATAAAAACATTATCTTTAATTACAAATAAAATTAACAAATTGATAAAATACCAAAATATAATATTCTCAACTGAGGTATTATCATAATAACTTCCGGTGAACTTTGTGGTTCCCAACTCGAACAAAAGATTTAAAAACTTGCCTTTTTGTGTCACTAGCGAGGTACGGTTCACCTTTAAAAAGATAAACAAACTCTAAGAGGGGTATAAGGCGGGTTTTCCTAGGAACTACGACCCTAAAGGATAAGGTTTTTAATACTTCACGCTTCCTTATTTCCTCCCGCACCTTTTGCGTTTTTCTTTTCGAAGAGTTACCGAGAAGCTTGTCGATTATTAGGTTTAAGTTGTCTTCTTCGTTGTCCGTTATTAAATAAATTGTGAATTAACTTCAGATAAACCCAAAACAAAAAAAAATTAGTGATAAATTTTTCTTTCTAGTGTAATGCAACGACTCGTTCCCAAACTCGTAATCTTCATAATCAACAACACCAGGCCCCACCTCCTGTTGTTGAGCCTTTTAATCTTGAAGACCCTTTTGAAAATCCACCACCTCCTCCCCCACCTCCGATGGCTGATAATCGTACCATGGCTCAATTGCTCGAAGCACCCACTGAGGGGTACGAAGATGCAATTGTAGTCCCTGAAATCAATGCTAACTTTGAGTTGAAGCATGGTTTAATCAACCTCGTTCAAAACAAGCAGTTCCTTCCGGACATGACAAAGGAAATCCACATGTCCCACATCCGATATTTCAACAAGATCACTTCTACGATGAAGTTCCCGAACGTCCCGAGTACGTCGGTAAAGCTTATGCTTTTCCCATTTTCCCTCGAGGGTGCAAGCCGGCATTTGGCTAGAGAAAGAACCCCCTCGGTCGATTCAAACATGGGATGATCTTGTTTCAAAATTCATCAACAAATTTTTCCCTCCTTCCAAAACCACAAATCTTCGAAATGAAATCACGAGATTTCAACAAAGGGAGATGAAGATTTGAAGAGACTTTTTATGAAGCTTGGGATAGATTTTAATGATCTTCTTCGGCATGATCCACAATCATGGATTTTCTGAACTGCATCAACTTGAAACATTTCCTATAATACATTGAACTCTAACGATTAAGGATTCGTTAAATCCGCCGCGGATAGTGGCAACTTTTTTGGTACAAAATGCCTCGTGATTGCCTTAGAATCATTGAAAGCAAGTCCAAAGTCCGTAATTCACGCAACAAACCCGTTGTTGCCAAAGTGAGTGCGAGCACTTCCACCCCCGGAATCTCTTCCGAAGTTGCTGAGTTAAAAGAAATGGTGAAAGCTTTACTCCTTCAAAAAAAATACAATCTTCACCGCCTCCTACTCCCTGTAAAGCGGTTGAGGAAAGTTGTGTTACTTGCGGTGGTGCTCATTCCTACCAAACTTGTCCAGCCACTTCTGGCAATGTTTATAGAGATAATATCCAAGAATATGTCTCTCAAGCAGCCGCAGCTAATTCAACCAAGGAAACACCGTATCGAGCCCCGAATTAAAATCAAATTCGACACACCCGGATTTATACCTCCCGTTCAAAACAATCATATGCAAAATCAAGGAAACAATCAGAATCGTTACAACCAAAACCGAGGGAATTTTAATCAAGCTCCAGCTTACCAACCCCCGGTTAATCAAGGTCAAGTCTATCGACCTCAGGTTGTTCAACCTCCTGCTTATCAAGCTCCCGCCTATCAAGCTCCAGCTCCTCAAATTCAAGGGTATCATAGAAGATTTTCATAGCTACGTAAAATCTAATGATGCTGTGATGGAAACATGCAAACTCAAGGTCAAAACATGCAAAATCAATTGAACAACTTGGCTACTTCAAACCAAAGACTTGAAAGTATGCTAGGTAACTTCATCAAGATGAATACCGCCTCTACTTCGGGAACTCTTCCTAGTAACACCGTTACTAACCCGAAAGAGGATTTAAAGGGTATTACCACTCGAAGTGGTGTAGCTTACAAGGGACCCGCGATTCATACTACTTCTTCTCCTAAAGTAGTAGAACGTGATACCGAGGTCACAAAGGACACGATGCATCCTACTAATAACGGAAGCACCGAAGACGTCCCACCTCCGGTTGTCCCTATTGTCAATCATGAATCAATCTCTGAACCCGCAAATGCTCCAGTTAGTGCCTCAAGGCCTAACCAAAAAGCATCAATTCCATTTCCTTCAAGAAGAAATGATGAAAGACGTCGTGAGAAAGCTAACGACCAAATTGAGAAATTCTATGAAATCTTTCGGGATTTGAGTTTCGAAATTAGCTTTACGGATGCCTTGATGCTCATGCCAAAATTCGCCTCGACTCTAAAAACCTTAATCGGAAACAAGGAAAAGTTGAGTGAAATGGCTAGAACCCCATTGAATGAGAATTGCTCAGCCACATCCTAACAAGTTACCAATAAACTGGAGAACCCCTGCCGAATTCTCATTCCATGTGAATTTATTCGGGATAAATACATCAACGCCTTGGATGATCTTGGTGCAAGCATTAATCTTATGCCATATTTCGTCTAGAAAACTCTCTCTCTTCCTAACAAACTTCGACGTTGCATGACGCTTGAATTACGGACCGTTCAATCTCTAAACAATCGGTATCAATGAAGACGTCTATGGACGGTGGGAAGTTCCCATATCCTGCAGATTTCGTAGTCGTCGATTTTGAACCAGACCCTTGAAACCTCTAATTTCTCGGGAGGAGGTTTCTAAAACAAGTCGAGCATTAATCGATGTATACGAGGGCGAGAAACCCACGTGTTGGCAAGAGGACATTACAGTCAATCTGGACCAAACTTCCGAGGTACACGTCTGACTAACAGATCATAATGACCAAAACCGAATTGACGTCATTGATATGGGCTTGTGAAGAACACTCTCACGAAGTTCTTGGTTTCTCAAATGAATCTCAAGTGGCATCTACTCCTTACAATGATCCAATCGTCTCACTTCTCTCCAACATTAACTTCCATTCGGGACAGTGATTTTCTCCTTTTTGAGGAAGCCGACTCTTTTCTTGCTTTAGAGGATGATCCAACTTCACCGGAAGTTGATCCAACTTATTATGACCCTGAAGGGGACATTCTTCTCCTCGAAGCAATTCTCAATAGTGAACCATCACCACCTCCCCAAGGAAATTATTTTCCTGAAACTCGAAAAGATCTTAAGATTTGTGAAGCAAACCATGAAAAATCTTCAGTTAATGAGCCCCCTGAGGTTGAACTCAAGGACTTGCCACCTCATTTGGAATATGCATTTCTGGAGGGTGACGACAAGTTACCCTCATAATTGCAAAAGACTTGAAAATGAGAAAAGGCACTCTAATCGAGTTCTAAAGTCCACAAGCGAGCCATCGCTTGGAAAACTTTCTGATCTCAAGGGGTATCAACCCCATGAGTTTTGTACACGACAAAATTCTCAGGAAGAGGACTACAACGAACCGACGGTTCAGCCATCAAAGGCAGGTTAATCCAAAAATCCACGACGTCATCAAGAAAGAAGTTGAAAAGCTCTTGACTGCCGGATTGTATTTATCCAATCACTGACAGTCCCATGGGAAATGCCGGTGCATTGTGTACCAAAAGGATGGCATGTCCCGTCGAAAAGAATGAAGAAAAATGAACTTATACGACTCGATGGGTACACTAAGGGTGGAGAGTATCACGACTACAGAAAGTTGAATGAGGCTACCCGAAAGGACCACTTCCCACTTCCCTTCATGGACCAAATGCTCGAAAGACTCGCGGGAAACCAATACTATTGTTTCCTCGATGGCTTTTCAGGTTATTTCCAGAATTCACCCAAGAACCCAAAAGACCAAGAAATGACAACCTTTACTTTCCCATCAACGGAACATTTCCTACGTCGCATGCCTTTTGGCTATGCAATGCACCCCGGCACGTTCCAACGCTGTATATGGGCAATCTTCCACGACATGATCGAAAAAACGATGGAAGTGTTTATGGATGACTTTTCAGTCTTCGGGGATTCTTTCTCTACATGCCTATCCCACTTGGACAAAATGTTAAAATGGTGTGAAGACACCAATTTGGTCCTAAACTGGGGAGAAAAGCCATTCATGGTAAAAGAAGCATCGTTCTCAGGACATAAAAATCTCAAATACCAGGAATGAGGTCGAATCGACTAAAGTTTGATGTTATCGCCAAGCTCCCTCACCCGACTACTGTGAAAGGTGTCCGAAGTTTTCTTGGGCATGCCGGTTTTTACCGACGATTCATACAAGACTTCTCAAAGATAGCCCGCCCAATGACCCACCTGCTTGAAAAAGAGACTCCATTTTTCTTCTCAAAAGAGTGTATCGAATCCTTTAATACACTTAAAAGAAAATGGACTGAGGCACGGATTTTGATTCTCCCGACTGGACTTTGCCCTTACGAACTCATGTGGTGATGCAAGTGAATTTGCAATTGGGTCAGTCCTAGGGCAACGAAAGAACAAGCCTTTCAACCACTTCCACTATGCCAGCAAAACCATGACTGAACCTCAAGCACACTACACTACGACCAAAAAAGAATTACTTGTCGTGGTGTACGCTTTTGAGAAATTTCGGTCGTATCTTGTTTTGTCTAAAAGCATAGTGTATACCGACCATATCCCTGCTATAAAGTATCTCTTCGCTAAAGGAGAAGATCTAACCAAGACTGATGCGGTAGATCCTTTTGCTTCAAGAATTTGATGTTGAGATCCGAGACAAAAAAGGAGCAGAGAATCTGGCCGCCGATAATCTTTCAAGACTTGAGAACCCTCATCAAGATAAACTCGAGAACAAGGAAATCACTGAAACATTCCCTCTCGAAACTCTTGGATCGGTTCTCTTGCTAGCAGATAGTCCCACCATGGTTTGCAGATTTCGCCTACTACCATCGGGTGAACTCGATGTCAAGGGAAATGTCATCCCAACAGAAAAACAAGTTTTTCAAAGATGTCAAACACTACTTCTGGGATGACCCCTTCTTATTCAAAATCTGTGCGGATCAAATGATCCGGCGGTGTGTGCACGGCAAGGAAGCTCGTGACATTCTCGAAGCTTGCCACAATGGACCCACCGGGGGACATCATGGTGCAAATCTCACCGCCAAAAAGGTCTTTGATGCCGGATTCTTTTGGCCTTCAATATACAAGGATGCACACGAGTTGGTTAAAAATTGTGACTCGTGCCAACGACAAGGAAAAATTTCACAAAGGGATGAGATGCCTCAAAATTCCATCCAAGTTTGTGAAATCTTTGACGTTTGGGGCATCGACTTCATGGGACCCTTCCCATCTTCTAAAGGCAACAAATACATACTTGTGGCTGTCGACTATCTGTCAAAATGGGTTGAAGCAAAGGCGCTCCCCACCAACGACGCCCCGATGTAGTTGCAAATTATCTTAAACTCTCATTGCAGATTTGGTGCTCCCCTTGCCAATCATCATGAACGTGAGAACGCATTTTGCAAGACCAGTTTGGCAAAGGTCATGCTTAAATATGGAGTCACTCATCGTCTCTCCACCGCGTATCATCCCCAGACAAGTGGGCAGGTTGAAGTATCAAATCGTGGTTTAAAAAGAATTCTTGAAAGGACAGTGGGCGAAAACCGTGCCTCTTGGTCGGACAAACTAGATGACGCTCTCTGGGCCTTCCGTACAGCATACAAAACACCCATCGGGTGTACTCCGTACAAGCTTGTATATGGAAAGGCATGTCATCTACCGATTGAGTTGGAGCACAAAGCTTACTGGGCCCTTAAAAATGCAAACTTTGATCTCCAAACAGGGTGATCAACGCAAAGTTCAACTCAATGAATTAAGTGAACTGCGTGATCAAGCTATAGAAAATCTTAGATCTACAAAGAGAGAAAACAAGAGAAATGCATGACGCAAAGACAAAAACCGCGTTTGTCAACCGTGACAAGTCCTCCTCTTTAACTCAAGATTGAAAATTTTCTCCGGCAAATTGAAGTCCCGTTGGTCAGGACCATTTACCATTGTTCAAGTCTTTCCATAAAGGCACCATTGAGTATAATCCAAAACCCGGGCCAAACTTCAAAGTAAGATGGTCATCGTCTCAAGCCACTTTGGAGGTGATATCCCTGCTATGGATATCCCTGACCTCCAAACATTCCCTAAGGACAACTGAATTCAGGGAATTGGGTCAAGCTTAGTGACCCTAAACAAGCGCTTCGTGGGAGGCACCCCATGCTTATCCTAGTTTTTCAGTAGTAGTAGTATGCTAGTTTATGAATAAGTGTTTAGTTGTTGTGAGGAGGCTTGCCTCTTTCCTTTTCCATGTGTTGTGTTTTGTGCTGTATTGTCCAGGATGTCCCGGATTTTTGAAGCCTCTCGTGCTATTTGTCCTTCGATCACAAGAGCTTCACAATCCTCAGCTTCATTTGGGAATCCCGATATCCTAATCTTATCGACTAACGTTTATCTTTAAGCATACTTCATAAACGGCTTAGGATTTACGTAGAAACCCTTCGTAAAACATTGAGGACAATGTTTCATTCTAGTATGGGGGGATCTTCGATTTGATTTTTGCCTGCAGCCGTTGTTATCACGTAATCCCGTTTTTACCACCAAAATTTCAAAAAAAATGAAAAAATTTAAAAATTTTCAAAAATAAAATAAGTGTTTTGTCACAATTTTGACTTTCCTGCTGGGTAGAATAAGAATAAATTTTGACTCGATCGAGCGTGTTGAGCTCTAGCTTGTTCCTTAACTTTTAGACTAAGCGTTCGCGAATATTCGCGAAGAATGAAAAATGATAGTGTTAATTATGAGTTGAATGCTAAACAAAGATTATTTGGAAATCTTAAGAGCTCATGAGTGCAATCTGTCGCTTTTTCTCCCATAAAGAAATAACCTGACTAATATATGTGCACATTGGAAAATTAAACTTAACTCATAATTTTTAATGTAGTATATAGCATAAACATTAGACTAGTTCAAATTTATACTTGAATTTTTCAAAAAGACGTTTTCCCAATAAAAAAAATGATGAAAAATGCAAAAATATAATAAATATAAACTGTGGGTTGATAAAAGTTTGCTGTATCTTGCCGGCTCACAACCGATGTTACAGCCTTCTAAAGAAAACCCATAGTAAGAATAATTATCTGAGACTGATAAAAGTTTGCTGCATCTTGCCGGCTCACAACCGATGTTGCAGCCTTCTAAAAGGTCGAGGGTTACAATTGCGTAAATAGTTAATGTTAAGTTGGTAAATATCAGAACTCTTTTGTAAATACGAAATATGCTTTTTAACCTTTGGCTATTATAATTTAAAATGCAATGTGCATACGGGAAAACTGAGAGTTTTTTTTGAAACCTAAGGTCCGAGAGTCCCGATACTAGTCTCTGTGGGGTGTCAAACTGGTCCATTAACCGCAAGTTTGGGATGTGCCTGAGACGAAAGTCGCTACATGGGGATGATCTCGCCATTAAACTCATTCTTCTCGGTGAACGGGAAGCATAGAATATTACAAACTTGATCCATGTTGAAATTCAATAGCACATACACCTTAAAAGATAAAAATTTCGGAGTAAAAGTTTACAAATTGCAATATGAGTAGTGTTAGCAACTTAAATCATAATTAACAGTGATTTGTTTTTAATCTTGGTTTGGAATAAGTGAAAAAGTCCAAACATGAATTAATCCTTTATGGGGCATTCTCGGATCGAATGCATCTTGTTCTATGATCCCCCTTAAAGTTTATTAACTAACGAAAGTCAAAACATTCTATTTAAGTTGATTAAAGAAAAAATGAAAAATACAAAAAGATGTGTAGAAATAAAAAAATTGGTAAAGACGGGGATTTTCAAAACTCTTGAGTCTTTAACTCCTCAAATAAACCTCCACTTTAGCTACTTTTCAAGTTATTAGTCAGGTGTTGAGATTCTTAGTTTTATCCAAATGCTTACTTTATAGCATGCGTGAGTACACGGCAATACCTAAGTAGGGGAGATATTTGGTATGTGCTTAATTACACATACCTTTTACCATTAAAAACGAGCTAAAATAACCAAAAACGGACTTAAAATGCCAAATATACGCTTGTTTTGCTAATTGTGTTGTGCAGGAACGGATATCTAAGAAAAAGACGAAAAACGAAGCCAAAACGACAAAACCGGACACGGAATGGAAAAGCAGGAAAAAGACAAAGTCAAAGTCCAAGCCCAAGTGTAGAAAAGTCAACCCAAGTCAACCCCGAAGCCAAAAGTCAAGAAAAATAAGTTTGAGGGCTAAATTTGTCAAAACCCTAAACTTATTTAAAGAAGAAAACAAGAAAAAGAAGAGGAGGGTTAAAACTGCCAAATTGGCAAAGAAATACCCCAAGGGCCAAAGCTGCCAAAGACAACTTCTTATAACTAACAAGGACTTGTGGTGCAATTGGATATATAACCCTCAGGGGGTGTTCTTGCCAAGTCTCGAAATTTCTATAACCCACAAGGACTTAATTTGCAAACACATATAACACTTTGAGGGACCAAACCTGTTAAACTCCCAAACCTTCACCCAAAGTTTAAAAAACACAGTAACACTTCATTTGTGATTTCCCGCCTAAACCCATAACCCCACAACCTGTCATTTTCTCCTCGTTTGTATTCTCAATCTTAGTTTCTACTATAGTTGTTTTGGATCTATCCAACACAACTAAGCTTTAACAAGCTAAGTAAGATCTGTTCAAAAAGGATCAACAAGTGGTATCTACACAAGATTTGTTAGTCAAAGAAAAGATGGAGTCACAATCAGAAACTACCCAAACAGTGTCTGCACTAAAACTTCCAGTACTCAAAACTGGAGACTATGATCTCTAGAGCATGAGAATAGAGCAATATCTTACTCATACTAAATATGCTCTTTGGGAGGTTACTATGAATGGTGATGCACCTGCTATTGCATCAACTAGTGCTGGTACTGAAGGTCCTATTCCTCCTAAGACTGCTGAACAAAAGCTAGTAAGAAAGAATGAATTAAAAGCAAAAAGCACTCTGTTGTTGGCCATTCCTGATGAGCACCTATTGAAGTCTCATGGAATCAAGGATGCAAAGACCTTATGGGAAGCAATCAAGGCCAGGTTTGGAGGCAACAAAGAATCAAAGAAAATGCATAAAACCATACTGAAGCAGCAATATGAGAATTTTGTTGCATCAAGATCTAAAGGACTGGATAAAACCTATAATAGGTTTCAGAAACTCATAAGCTAATTGGAAATTCATGGTGAAGTTATCTCTCAAGAAGATGCAAATCTAAAGTTGCTGAGAAGTCTACCATCAGCTTGGAACAATATTGCTTTAATCATGAGAAACAAATCTAATCTAGACACATTGAGCATGGATGATTTGTATAATAATTTGAAGGTGTATGAATCTGAGATTAAAGGCCAATTAAGCTCAAACTCTCAAAATGTGGCTTTTGTATCTTCAAAAAACACTAGCAGTACTAATGAATCAATTAATATTTCTCATGAAGTTTCTATTGCTAGTTCATAGGGACAAGCTTCTTCCTCAACTTATGCTGATGATGTCATGGTTTCCTTCTTTGCTAATCAATCAAATAGTCCACAATTGGACAATGAAGATCTAGAGCAGATTGATACTGATGATCTTGAAAAAATGGATGTCAAATGGCAGGTGGCCATGCTTACCATGAGGGTGAAAAGATTCTTAAAGAATACGGGAAGGAATCTGAATTTCAATGGCAAAGAAACTGTTAGCTTTGATAAGACAAAGGTTGAATGTTACAACTGCCATAGGAGAGGTCACTTTGATAGAGAATGCAGTGCACTAAGGAATCAGGGGAATAGAAATGGAGATGCTCCAAGAAGGGTTGTACCAGTGGAAACTCCTATAAATACCTTGGTTGTTCAAGATGGGATAAGTGGTTATGATTGGAACTTTCAAGCTGAAGAAGGCATCACAAACTTTGCTCTATTGGCCTATACATCCCAAGGCTCATCAAGTTCATCAAGTTCAGACTCTGAGGTACATACTTGCTCTAAAGATTGCTTAAAATCATATGAAACTCTTCAAAAATAGTATGATCAACAGCATGAAGCTCTTAATAAATATAATCTAGAAATTATAGGTTATCAAATAGGATTAGAATCATTAGAAGCTAGGATAGCTGTTCATGAAAAGAATGAAGCTGTTTATGAAGAAGATATTGCATTTTTAAAGTATGATGTCCAAGTGAAAGATATCTCTATCAAAGACCTTAAAAATCAGTTAGAAGAAGCTTTAAAAGAGAAAGATGATTTGAAACTTAAACTAGAAAAATTTGAAGAATCATCAAAGAATCTAATTAAACTGATAAATAGTCAAATAAGTGCTAAAGACAAAGCTGGTCTTGGTTATGATAGTCAAATGAATAAGAGTGAAGTGGTTCATAGTGTGTTTAACAGTTGAGAAAGTAATGTAGATAATAGTCCTATATATGATAGATTCAAAACAGGTGAAGGGTTTCATGCAGTTCCTTCTCCCTACAATGGGAACTACATGCCCTCAAGACCTGACTTATTCTTTGCTGGGTTAGATGATTCTGTCTATAAGATTAAAGTGAGTGAAACTAAAACTAGTATATCTAAGACTAGTAAGGATATTGTAGAAAAGCCTAAAACTGTTAGGCCTAGTGCTCCTATCATTGAAGATTAGGACACTAATAGTGATAATAATAGTGTGTTTAGACCTAAAACTGATCAAACAAAACCAAAGTTTACAAAATTCAATTTTGTCAAATCTGATGAGAATGTGAAATCTGTTAATAAGGAAAGTACACATAAGCAAGTAAAGTATCCCAGGAAAAGTTAAAATCCTAAGGGTAATAGAAGAAACTGGAATGGAATGATGACTCAGAAACTAGGGAATGGTTTTCAGTTTATAAAGAAAGCTTGCTTTGTATGTGGGAGTTTCAGCCATTTAATCAAAGACGATGATTTTCATGACAATAAAATGGTAGAAAAACCTATGTTGAATAATAAGGAAAGGGTTACTGGTCAACGTGAAATAAGACCAGTATGGAATAATGTTCAGAGGGTGAACCACCAAAATAAATTGACTCACCCATATCCTAAAAGGAATTTTGTTCCAACAGCAGTTGCAACAAAGTTAGGACAAGTACCAGTTAATGCTGCTAAGCAAAACTCTCCAAGAGCAGCAGCATCAATTAGTACTGCCAGGCCTGTTAATAATGCTGCCTCTAAATCAAAAGTGAATGATACATTACCCAAAACATATTCTTATTTTAAAGCACATTCACTAGTAAGAAGGACTTTTAACCAAAAATCAGCAGCTAAAACCTATAATCTTAATGAAAAGGTTAAAACTACTAGGGTTAACAATGTAACTACTGCTGGGCCAAAAGCAATAGTTAGTGCTGCTGTAGGATATGGGTAAAATGCTGTTAAGTCCTCAACATGCTGGATTTAGAGACCAACAGGAAATGTTATTGACCATACCTCCAAAGACAGTGGATCATACATGTTTAAAAGATTTGACTATGTTGATCTACAAGGCAGACTCAAGTTAGTAATGGCTTGGGTCCCCAAAAGAAACTAATTCTCTCATTTTGAGTGTAGGGTAATCCACAATATACTTTACAGTATAAAGGAATTTTTGATAGTGGATACTCTAGGCATATAACTGGAAACAAGTCCTTTCTTACAGATTATCAAGAGGTTGATGGTGGATTTGTTGCATTTACAAGAAGTCCTAAAGGAGGTAAAATTACTAGAAAAGGTAAAATTAGGACTGGGAAATTAGACTTTGAAGATGTATACTTTGTAAAGGAACTTAAGTTTAACCTTTTCTCTGTCTCACAAATGTGTGACAAGAAAAATAATGTTCTTTTCACTGAGACTGAATGTCTTGTTCCATCTCCTGACTTTAAGCTACTTGATGAAAGTAAAGTCCTGCTTAAAGTTCCTAGACAGAACAACATGTACAGTTTTGATCTAAAGAATGTTGTCCCTTTAGAAGGTTTGACTTGTTTATTTGCAAAGGCTACAATTGATGAGTCTAATTTATGTCATAGGAGGCTTGGTCTTATAAACTATAAAACTATGAACAAACTTGTGAAGGGAAACCTTGTTAGAGGTTTGCCTTCAAATCTTTTTGAAAATGACCATACTTATGTTGCTTGTCAGAAGGGAAAGCAACACAAAGCTTCTTGTAAGACCAAGCTTGTGAGCTCTATCAACCAACCCTTACAAATGTTGCATATGGATTTATTTGGACCAACATCTTTAAGGAGTATCAATCACAAGATATATTGCCTTGTTGTCACTGATGACTATAGTAGGTTTAGTTGGGTTTTCTTTTTGGCCACTAAAGATGAGACTAGTGGGATCCTTAAAACTTTTATTAATGGCATAGAAAACCAAATAAACCATAAGGTTAAAATCATCAGATGTGACAATAGAACTGAGTTTAAAAATAATGACATGAATCAGTTTTGTGGGATGAAAGGGATTAAGAGGGAGTTTAGTGTTGCCAAAACTCCACAACAAAATAGAGTTGCTAAAAGAAAGAATAAGACACTAATAGAGGCAGCTAGGACTATGCTAGCAGATTCATTATTACCTACTACATTTTAGGCTGAAGCAATTAGTACTGCTTGTTATGTTCAGAATAGAGTTATAGTGACCAAGCCTCACAACAAGACACCTTATGAACTATTACATGGTAGACCACCTAGTATAAGTTTTATGAGACCTTTTGGGTGTCCTGTGACTATTCTTAATACCTTAGATCCCCTAGGTAAATTTAATGGGAAGGTTGATGATGGGTTCTTTGTTGGATACTCTATAAATAGAAAAACTTTTAGGGTATTTAACACTAGAACTAGGAAGGTAGAAGAAAACATGCACATAACCTTTCTTGAAAACAAACCTAATGTTACGGGGAGTGGACTAGATTGGCTCTTTGATATTGATTTACTAACAAACTCTATGAATTATGAGCCAGTTACTGTAGGGAATCAAACTAATAAGAATGCAGGTATGAAGGATAATGTTGATGCAGTACCTACTCAACAATATATTATGCTACCATTACTTTATGATAGTCCAAAGAGCTTAGAGGATGCAGTTGCTGATGATGCTGGTAAAAAGACTAATAAAAAACCAACAAATTATGGTGAAAGAAATGGTCAAGAGAAGGAAGGAGGAGCTTCAAATAAAGAAGATGACCAGAAGGTGCAAGATTTCAGAGTTGTATTAGATAATTTTCTTATTCAACAGAAGGAAGGTTATGCTAATAACACTAACAGAGTTTCTACTGTTAGTCCATTTGTTAGTGTTGCTAGGGAAAGTTTTACTAATGCTGATGATCTTCCAACTGATCCTCTTATGCCTGATTTGGAGGATACTGCTGATCTTCTAAATACTAGTATCTTTAGTGGTGCATGTGATGATAAAGATAAGGGTGCAGAGGCTGACCTTAATAGCTTGAAAACCACCATGAATGTCAGTCCTATTCCCACAACCAGAATTCACAAGGATCATCCTAAAGACCAGATTATTTGAGACATAAATTCAGCTACTCAAACAAGGAGGATGACCAAGATTTCTGAAGAACTTGCTATGGTTAGTTACATCAAAAACCAGAGGAGAACAAATCATAAAGATTATCAAAACTGCTTATTTGCCTGTTTTCTCTCACAAATAGAACCCAAGAAAGTGACACAAGCTTTGATAGATCCAAGCTGAATAGAGGCAATGCAAGATGAGTTGCTACAGTTTAGATTGCAGAAGGTTTAGAGATTGGTTGATTTACCCAAAGGCAAGCATGCCATTGGAACAAAATAGGTCTATAGAAACAAGAAAGATAAGAGAGGAATAGTAGTTAGAAATAAGGCAAGACTGGTTGCACAAGGTTACACCTAAGAAGAAGGCATTGATTATGATGAGGTTTTTGCTACTGTTGCAAGGATATAAGCAATCAGGTTATTTTTGGCCTATGCATCATTTATGGGGTTTATTGTGTACCAAATGGATGTAAAGAGTGCCTTATTATATGGTACTATTGAAGAGAAGGTGTATGCGTGCCAACCTCCTAGTTTTGAAGATCCATAGTTCCCTGAAAAAGTTTATAAGGTAGAAAAAGCTTTATATGGTCTACATCTAGCTCCTAGAGCCTGGTATGAGACCTTGTCTACCTACTTATTATAAAATGGATTTAGAAGAGGGATCATTGATATGACTTTGTTTATCAAGAAAGACAAAGGTGATATCCTGTTAGTACAGGTGTATGTAGATGACATCATCTTTGGGTCTACTAAGAAGTCTTTATGTACAAAGTTTGAAAGTTTGATGCACAAGAAGTTCCAGATGAGTTCTATGGGGGAGCTCACTTTCTTCTTAGAGTTGCAGGTCATGCAGAGAGATGATGGAATCTTCATCAGCCAAGACAAGTATGTGGCTGATATATTGAAGAAGTTTGATTTTGTCACAATGAAGACATCAAGCACTCCAACTGAGACTAACAAGGCATTGCTCAAGGATGAAGAAGCTGAGGATGTGGATGTTCATTTATACAGATCGATGATTGAATCATTAATTTACTTGACAACTTCTAGGCCTGACATAATGTTTGCTGTTTGTGCTTGTGCAAGGTTCCAAGTTACTCCTAAAGTCTCACATCTTCATGCTGTGAAGAGGATCTTTAGATACCTGAAAGGTCAACCTAAATTGGGCCTTTGGTATCCTAGGGATTCACCATTTGACTTGGAAGCTTTTTTAGATAGTGATTATGCTGGAGCTAGCCTTGATAGGAAATCCACAACAGGAGGTTGCCAATTTCTTGGCAAAAGGTTAATTTCATGGCAACGTAAAAAGCAAACAATGGTTGCCAACTCAACAACTAAAGCAGGGTATGTTGCTGCTGCTAATTGCTGTAGACAGGTGTTATGGATCCAAAATCAGATGCTTGCTTATAGGTTCAATTTCATGAACACCAAGATTTACATTGATAATGAGAGCACTATTTGTATTGTGAAGAATCCAGTGTTTCACTCTAAAACCAAGCACATAGAGATTAGGCACCATTTCATCAGAGATTCTTATGAGAAGAAGTTGATTCAAGTGATCAAGATTCACACAGACCACAATGTTACAGATCTTCTCACAAAGGCTTTTGATGTTAGCAGGTTTAACTTTCTGATTGCAAGCATTGGATTACTTAATCTTTGAAGTATTGTTTGAGGGGAGGTTAATTAAGATTGGATTAAAGGGAATGTATCATTAAGCAGAAGTGGGTGAAGGGTCAGGAAATCCCACTGAACCCCAACACACATCCACAACTATATCACTATCTAATCTTGAACCAATCACTGTTTTATCACAATCTTAACTCAAAAAGACTAAAAAACTTAGGAAAGCCAAAAGGACCACTGAGATATCTCAGTCTAGTGGACCTATTCCCCTTGTAACAGATGAGACTTTCATTAAGGAGTGGGAAGACAGAATGGAAAGAGCTGCCACTACTGCTTCCAGCTTAGAAGCAGAGCAGGACATTGGTAACATAAATAGGACCCAATCCATAGAAACACTTAATGAGTCTTTTCCTCAGGGAACTGATTCAGGTAGTGGTCCCAGGTGCTAAAATACCATATTAGGGGGTGCAGAAGATCAAACTAGGTTTGAGGCTGCATCTAAATAGTCTAATGATCCACCTCTCTCAAGAGTTAACACACTTGGAAGTAGGGAGGACAACATGAAACTAAAGGAATTGATGGAATTTTGTACCAAACTGTCTAAAAGGGATCTTGATTTGTGATATAAAAATAGATAGAGTAAATTGGTGAGAAAAAGAAATGAGAGATATTGAGAGATTAAAAACAAAAAGAGAGCTTGTGAGATTCAAAATTAATGATGGAAATGCTTTTTGGAAAGAAATTGGGGTTAATACCGGTGTCTTAAAGTTAATGTTTCTCAGCTTCAACTTAATGCTGCTAAGCTTAAGTTAATGTTGTTAGGCTTTATTTACTACTTCCCGTATTAGTTTATGCAGCTAGGCATACACTTACCGCTGTTAGGCATAAGTTAATGCTGCCAGGCATAACTTGCTACTTGGTTCGTGGTAGTTAAAATATAAAATAATATGAAATTCCCAAACTACCCTTGAGGACAAAGGTAGTTAGAAAAATCACACGATAATATATGATAATACGTATATTAACAGGGAAGTATGATTCCCAGGTCGTTTTTCCCCAACGATTTATGAAATTGAGACCACGTGTGTTGTTCGGATAATGATTTGAATTGGAGACAAAGATTGATTGGATTATCTATTCCTATGAATAAAAAAAAACAATTAAAGTAAGAAAATGAAAACAGTCAAGCTTAAAAATAATTAACGGGAAATCAAACTTTAACTAAAAACGCAAAACGGGAACCATAAATGGCAATTAAAAACCCTAAATTTCCAAAATTAAACCTAAAATGATTTTTTCTCTTTAAACAGACTCTAATTGACTAAAAAGTAAGTTTGAAGAAAACTAGAACAGAAACGGAGTTGAAATGAGCTTAAAAACACGAAAAACGAGAGCGGGGACGAATCCCGTTCTTTAAAAAGTGAAATTGCAAAATAATTACCCTACAAAAGTAAATTCTATTTTTCCTAGATAAAAAATGATAAAAGAAAATTTTAGAAAAAAGAAATTTATTTTTTTGATTATTATTGTATTTTTTATGAATTTTTAAGTTTTAAACTAAATTAAATGTTTAAAAATAACAAACGATAATGAAAAATTACAAAAAATTCCCAAAAAGTCCTAAAAGTGATGAGAATCCTAGGAAAAATAAGCTTGTTTTCACAGCTTAATGAATAAGCTACGAAATAAGCGAAAACAGCTTATAAAGCTTAAAAGGGAAAATGAGTACATATACTAAATTTTGTAATCCTATAACGAAAAAGACCCCAGGGCACGATGGTAGTGAGGTGTGGTGTGTGTTGTTTATAAGGGTTGAGGGTGTTGAGGTCGGGGGTTCGAGCCTTGCTCCCCCCGATTTCCACCTACCCTTTTTTTTATTTTTAAAAACTTATAAAAGCAAAGTTTTAGAAAAGCTAAAAATAAGCATTTTTAATAAAAGAAATTTTTAGTGAAACTCAAGAAATAAGCTGGAAAATGGCTTAAAGATAGAAAAAAACAACTAAAACTAATTTTTTTTTGTTTTTCAAAATTTTAGAACTCAAAAAGTTGAAATAAGCTG
Organism: Tanacetum coccineum; assembly: GCA_026074375.1. Taxonomy (NCBI): domain Eukaryota; kingdom Viridiplantae; phylum Streptophyta; class Magnoliopsida; order Asterales; family Asteraceae; genus Tanacetum; species Tanacetum coccineum. Next base: position 77,619 of record BQNB010008167.1, read on the forward strand.
AAACCTAAGAACAAAAAAAACACCTTTATACTAATCATATCCTAATAAGCTAGTTTAAATAGAAAATAAGCAAAGGAAAACAAGTCATAAGCTGAAAATTCAAATAACCTTTTTACACTAACTTAAAATCAAACAACCTGAAAAGGCAACTTCAAGCTTAAAATTAAGCTTGTAAATGGATCCTTAGGCCAAGAAACTTATTACCTACTTAAAGGACAACAAATAAGCTACTTAGAATTGCAAACCAGACTTATTTTGAAAAACAGATAAGCAAAGAAAAAGCACTATGAAACAGCTACTAGCTACTGACTTAGTTACTTTTGGTTTAACTAAAAAAGCTAGATTAAGCTTACATGGACTTAATAAGCTATAAACTAACTAATTCTAACCTAATAAGCTATTTTAAGTAGAATTTTAGCAAAACTAAAAAGCAATAAGCTAAATTACTCTAATAAGCACTTAATTAAAACTTAACAGCCAAACAAGCCTTGCAGGGATCTTTGAGCTTATTTTTCAATAAGCTCTTAAATCCTTATGCACTTATAAGCTAAACTAGATAAAACTACTACTAAAAAGCTCCTAAAAACTACTTTTGAAATTTATTTTGAAATTCATTTGCTTATTGAAAAAGCTAAACAAAAACAGACAGAATACTCAGCTCCTGCTGAATTTTATTTTGACAATGAAAAGACAAAATGCACTTTTAAAAGCTAAAAACAGATATCCAAAAGAGCTTTTTATGGAAAATCAACATGAAACAGATTAACTATGGACCAAAAACTTCTTTAAGATTGAAAATCAGATTCTAAAAATAGCTAATACCCTCTGATTTATTGAATTGAAAAAGCTTTTTCTCACTTTTTCTGTCTGATGCAATGTGCACAATTAAAACTCAAAATCAAACCAGACAAAATGCAGGCCAAAGACACTTAATTCTATGCTTTTAAAAACACAAATCTTAGGACAAAATAGGCATGAGCATTTACTAAATTGATTTGAATCTAGAAATACAAATGACACTTAACAGATTTAGACTAATATTAACCTAACTTATGAAAAGCAAATTATCCCTATCCTAGCTTATGAATTTAGCACAAACAGATTAAAATGAAAGATCAACAAAATCTTAAGACCAAATGGTCTCAAGCAGTACTAACTTATGGTTATTAAGGCTGAGCCAAACACCCCTTTAATTTTATGAAAATCCATTTAAGCTTATGAGATTTAAATCTACTGATTACAACTTAGAAACCAGATATCAAATAACTTATAACAACCACAATGAACATAAGTGAATAAGCCAATAAGCCAAAATTAACAAACTATAAGCTATGCTACTAATATTTTGATTATAACAGATTTAAGATACAATATAAGCAAAACTAAGATCTATACTACCAACTATGAAAACAAATGATTAAACTCACTTAATAAACATAATAAGAAAATATTAAGCACACATAAGCTAATTATAAGCAGAATACGCAACTATTAAGCTAGATATTTAAGACAGAAAATAGAAATGAGGGACTTATAATTGCCTTAGCTAAACAAAGGCTTTAAAAGGCTCTAATAAGCTGTCTACAAGCTCCAGCTTATCCAAGGATAAGCTGGTAGGGTCCCATAAGCTCTTCCAGATTTAGCTTATCATCCATAAGTCCAATAATCTAAAGCAAAGGTTTATTATTTGATTTTAAGAGTTTAAGTAAATTAGGTGGCTTATTTGAGCTCAATTTGAGCTTAGAGACTCAAAGAGCTTGTATGAGCTTATTAGGAGCTTATCAAACAGTAACCAAAAGCATTTGAGATAATAGAAGCTTATAAGTAAAAACAGGTAGTGACAACTAAAATCCTTATTTTATTAATGCTCAAAACAGATTACACAACTTGAAAATTGAAATTACAAGAGCTTAAAAAGAAAATTACATTTTAAACGAAAAGTTACATAATATTCTTAAAACTAAAAAAAATGCAGGAAAAGAAGATATCATGTGTGTGAGGAGTAGGCTTGTATTTATAGCCTTTAGGAGATGCTTCTAGGTCCCTGAGGTTGTTAGACGCTCCTCTAGATCATGTCCCTTGGATCATTACTTAGCCTTCAATCTTTAATTTCATTCGTTGGATCTTTAAGTGAGCACACGGATTGCCAGCATGGCATTCCGTGTGTCAGGCTCATTGTACTTCTCTATTGTAAAATCTTGCATCTTTGTGTGCTTTCTCACAATCCACGTGTCTTTGTTTATGTGGGTTTTAACCAATGAAAGCGCTTGGTGATGTAATATTCTGCCATCTTGTACTTAATCCCTTGAATTGTCTCTCCACGTGGCCAATTTTGATTTGCCCTTTGGTTTTAACTCAAGGTTAAACGAAGGAGACGGTGAACAGTAATAACTTACTTACCCGCTCAATTTTTATAAAGGTGCGTTTGTGTTTATTTTGACTGAGGTTGACTTGGGTTGGGCTTGGTAATTTTAAAAGGTTTTGGGCCGGTGGTGTTTGTTTGGATTTATATAAGAGTTAACGGGTGTTAACTCTTTATATTTATAAGAGTTAACACCGTTAAGGTTTAGGGATTATTTTTGCAATTTGGTTTAACAATGAGGGCTGTTTTGGTAAGTTTTGGGTTTTTGTCTTTTGTGAGTTGACCAATGTTGACCAAGGGTTGACTATAGTTGACTATTGATAGCATTCTCCCGGCTCTTGTATTCTCTTTTCTTTCTCGTGTTCGCGTTTGTCCGGTTTTGACCGTTTTCTTGAGATTTTTGCAATATCCGTACCTACATAATCATAAAGACAAAACAAGCAATATACAAACATTTTAAGCACAATTTTGTCTTTTTAGGGCCAATTTTGATATAAAACGGATATGTATTTTCACACATATCACTACTGCTGGGTTAGTTAATACTGTTAGGCTTAACTTAATACTGCCAGTTACAGTTAATGCTGTTGAGGGTGATTTTATAAATACTTTGATTAAGGGTTTCAATAACTTATTCGTTCGATTTTACACTTTGTTATCCTCTCTAATCATAAACCCTAACTCAATTTCATCTTTAATCATCAAAACCCATCACAATGTCGACCCCAAAGTTTGCTGAAACTCACAATTTGGTTGCGTTTTTGGAGAAACCCAAAGAAAGTAATAGGTTTGAGGAAATTATTGATTTTTTGAATACAAGTTCTGTCTAATATGCGTTAACGGTTAATCCCACCATTTATACTAATTGTATTGAACAATTCTGGACATCTGCTAAGGCTAAGACAATTAATGGGGAGCGTCAGATACAAGCCCTAGTAGACAAAAAGAAGGTAATCATCACTGTGACGAGTATAAGGAGTGATCTTAAGTTGGATGATGCTGAAGGAACATATTGTCTACCTACTGCTACCATTTTTGTAGAATTGGAAAGAATCGGGTATGAAAATCTTACTTAAAAGCTTACATTTTATAAAGCTTATTTTTCATCCCAATGGAAATTTTTTATCCATACCATACTGTAATGCCTTAGTGCTAAGACTACATCCTGGAATGAATTTAGTAGCACTATGGCATCTGCTATCATATGTCTTGCCACAAACAAAAATTTCAACTTCTCCAAGTATATTTTTGACAATATGGTGAAGAACTTGGAGGGTGGGGTAAACTTTCTTATGTATCCAAGGTTTGTGCAAGTCTTCCTGGACAAACAAGTTGAGGGAATGTCCAGACATAAAGGAATTTATGTTATACCTTACCACACCAAGAAGGTGTTTGCTAACATGAAGAGACCAGGAAAGGGTTTTTATGGAAAGGTCACACCTCTATTTGAAACAATGATGGTTCAAGCTACTGAAGACATGGGTGAAGATTCAGCTGCTCCTATTGATTCTCATTCCACACTCATTCATACTCAACCATCTTCATCTAAACCTCAAAAGAAAAGGTCAAGAAGGAAATATAGGAAGGACAGTGGTCCTACAGAGCCTATCCCTGATAAGGCTATCAATGAGGGGCATGTAGCTACCCCTTCCTGTGATCCACCTCAAAGTGGTGAGGATAGAATGCAACTTACTTAATTGATGGATCTTTGTACCCAATTACAATCAAGAGTTCTTGCTTTGGAGACTACAAAATCTAATCAAGCTTTGGAGATTAAGAACTTGAAAAGAAGAGTAAAGAGTTTAGAAAAGAGAAGGAAGTCAAGAACACCAGGGTTCAAGAGATTAAGGAAGGTTGGTTCAGTTAGCAGGGTAGAATCCTCTAATGATGTTAGTTTGGGTGCTCAGGAGGATGCATCCAAAAAGGGGAGGAAAATTGCTGATCTTGATGCTGATGCAGAAGTGACTTTGGTGGATGAGACTCAAGAGATGAATGATGACAACCTGATGTTTGATACAGGTGTGTTGGAAGAGCAGGAAAAAGAAGTTGCTGAAAAGGAAGTTAGTGTTGCTGATCTAGTTACTACTGCTGGTGAAGTAGTTACTACTGCTAATGTTGAAGTTACTACTGCCAATGCTCCAACAACAACTATTGATAAGTTGACTATGGCTCAGACTCTAATAGATATCAAAGCAGCTAAACATAAAGCTGTTACATCTGCTGCTACAACAACTACAACTACAAGACCCAAGGCTAGAGGGGTTGTAGTTTAAGAGCCAAGTGAATTCAAAACAACATCATCACCTTTACAAGCATCATAACTTCCACAGGCTAAAGACAAAGGCAAGGCAAAAATGGTTGAGCCCGAAAAACCTTTGAAGAAGAAAGATAAAATTGCAATGGATGAAGAAGTTTCTAGAAATCTTAAAGCTCAACTACAAGCTGAATTGGAAGAAGAAGAGAGGATTTCAAGACTAAAGGAAGAAAAAGTCAATATAGCTTTACTTGAATCATGGGATAACACACAAGCTATGATGGATGCTGACTTTTAATTGGCTCAACAAATGCAAACAGAAGAACAAGAACAGTTGAGTATTAAAGAAAAGTCAAAATTATTTGTAGAACTCTTGGAGAAGAAAAAGAAACACTTTGTAGCATTAAGAGCTCAAGAGAAAAGGAGCAAGCCACCAACTAAGGCACAAAAGAGAAATACAATGTCTACCTATTTGAAGAACATGGCTGGATACAAACACAATCAGCTGAAGAGCAAATGTTATGATGAGATCCAAGAGATGTTTAATAAAGAGATGAAAAGGGTAAACACTTTTGTAGACATGAATACAGAGTTGGTGAAAAGTAGAGAGACAAGAACAGAAGGAAGTTCAAAAAGAGCAGGGGATGAGCTTGAATCTGATAACTCAAAGAATCAGAAGATAGATGAGCATGTAGAAGCTGAAAAAGATGATGATCAAAAGGAGGCAGAGATAAAAAGGCATATTGAGATAGTTAAAGATGATGAGGTAGCAATTGATGCTATACCTCTAGCTACCAAACCTCTAGTGATTGTTAAATACAAGATTGTCAAAGAAGGAAAGTTTGTATACTTTCAATTGATAAGAGCTGATGGAAGTTCAAAAAGATACTTATCAATGATCAAGATGCTCCAGATTATTGATAGAGAAGACTTAAAAACCCTCTAGAAGTTGGTTAAAGCTAAACATAGGAATACAAGACAAAAGGATGAATATGAAAGAGTGTTATGGGGTGATATGAAGGTAATGTTTGAACCTGACATAAAAAGTGAAGTATGGAGAAATCTACAGGGATACAAAGTGACTATTTGGAAGCTGTTTGATACATGTGGAGTGCACTTTGTAAGGTTTAAAAATCTACATATCTTTATGTTGGTTGAGAAAAGATATCCCCTTACACCAATAACAATCTCAAACATGCTGAACAAAAAGCTTCAAGCTGATCATTGGAATGAGATGTGCTATCAACTACTTAAGCTCATGACAAAGCAGGAAAAGGGTCAATGAAGTGTTTGAATACATCCTCCTGATAGTGATGAAGACTTTTAATGAAGAAACTTGAAGATTCAGAAGATGAACATCAAGTTTAGGGGAGGATTGTTGGGATTAAAAGACTTCAAGATGATTCTTAGAGTTACTACTGCTCAGTTACAACTGCTGAGTGATTACCACTGCTAGAAGGATTATGCTGACAGAGATGAGATCAAAGATTGATTGTAGAACAAGAATACTTACGAAGATAAATATTAGTTATTTGTAAAGAAGATATGTATAACTTATTTGTTTAGGAGATTACGTTTGTTTATAGAAAAGATCATGATAAGTTAGGAAAGTATTGTAAGCCTTGTAGGACTCCTTGGTGTATAAAAGGAGGTCCTAGGGCATAATGTTAGTAGTACATCTTTGATATTCGTAGTTTCAAGGTTATTTTGTAACCCTATCACTATTCAGAGTGATCGTTTCATATTGAGGCTGAAAGTTTAGTAAAAGTTTGTTTACTGTTTTATTGTTCTTCTTAGTATTAGAAACTAGTTTCTACATAGTTTGTGATATTCTCAATCTTAGTTTCTACTATAATTGTTTTGGATCTATCCAACACAACTAAGCTTTAACAAGCTAAGTAAGATCTGTTCAAAAGGGATCAACATCCTCTATTAACTATAGGATTACCAATCCTTTTGGTTGTTCGCCCTGTGCCCATTAGGCGTTCCTTTAGTGTAAGAACTAGAACAAGAACTCTAGCCATGATAGCAAGTATCCACTTGATAGCATGAGGTGTGATTTAGATCCTTACTCCCATAGGGAGTGAGCTTCTATTATGGTTTTCCAGCCATAGTATTAGGCGTGAGACACGATTGAGCCTTTGATTCACACTTAAGACATATCTAGTATATTAATTAAAGGACTTTATTATTGTGAACTAAGAATAGGTAAATACCCTTCACGAGTTCATTCTACTTAAGAATCAAAGGCTAGGCAAGGATGCGTTTTCAAGCCTAGTGAATTTAGAAATCTAAGGTAACTAAGATAGTAACATTGCACCTTAGAGTTGGACAAAGAATCAATAGGGTTATATCAAGGATAACATATTTTCTTTCTAGTGACTACTTTTCTATTAGTTTTATTATATTTTACTCTCGAAGGTTTTCAAATTCAATTCGTCAATTTGTGTTTCTTCACTAATAAACTGCTTTTGGGAACGACCTCGAATTACCCGACCTACACGATTTACGATCGGGTTCTATGCCCGTTAGTGCATTGTAGACCATAGGCAGTCGAGTTTTATAAATTTAAAAATTGAAATTTAATTTAAACAATTATACGCATAAGTTACAAGGACTATTTTCAGAAGTGTTATGAAGCACATGACTAACACATGTATTCAATATAAAATTTGTTCTTTCAGCTAGCTATTGAAGAATGATGTCACTAGGCCCCTCGTTGGATTAATCAGATGTATGTGTGGCCGCACCCAAAGTTAATCTAGAATGTCTTAATGAATTTTGATAATCTTGATTAATTACATAAACAAAAAACATAATCCTTAAATAATGGAATGACTTAAATCCATATTCATTTTTAACAAAGGATCGAAAACAAAGGGATGATAAATGCTTAAATCATTTAACTGAGACTTTACGAAACTACACTCAAGTATTTCTGAGAGCATTGCCGTGTTGCTAGACGTTTATCAATATTATTATATTATTTGAGAAATGTCTAAGTGGGAGCTGTTGGGAAATGTCCATATCATAAATAATATATGTCTGAAAAATGCGTGAGCCTATGAGGTCACACGCGTTAATACGTAGAAACAATTAGTATAGTTAATATATTAAATGTATAGTATTAATTAATTAATGATAAGCTATAACGGACGTTAACTAACATGTTACTTAACGAGACTTATATGTAAAACGAAGAAAATGAAGGTTTGGATGATCGGTTCAAGACTCCTAAGGGGTTTGGGATTGCCTAACTTGCAAGCTAAGTAATCTACACCCATATAATGAACCCTTGGTTCATTATTTGGTGATGCTAGAAAAACCTAAAACCAAAAGTTTCCTTCTTCCTTGTTCCTTGTGTGTGCCGATCGCCTCCAACCTCCAACCTCCAAGGGGCATTCGGATTTTTGTTTGCTCCAAGAAACCAAGTGTTCATTAGCTTATCACTTACTAGTATTAGCATCCGTAATTGTTTTGCTACAAACGTATTATGCGTGGGAACATAGAGGATTCATTCTTTTGAATCTAGTAGTTTCGCGTTGTTAAATTAACACGTACGCGTGTTTGCAAGATTCGTTGTTCGTTTGCTCATTTGCTAAAAGATACACGAATCTTTAAGCTTAATGTTAATTACTTTATGCTATACATGATCTTGTCTTATGATTATTAAATGTTTAATATGTATAAATTTTAACAAAATTCTTATTCCTTTTACTTGTAATCCTTTTTTAGCGTCTTGCTGGTTTTAATAAATCCGTCGTTCAAAAAAACAGTACAATTAAAAGATTCTTAATATGGTCAACTATGTCTCAAACTTAAAATTCATGGTTTTAAAAGTTCCATGTAGAACATTATTTAATTAAAGAATAATCCATTCCATCTCAACCATCCATTTTATTTTCATCTAATAGTTTAAATCAATTCTTATTTTAATTTAATTAAAAAACTCACTTTCATCATATTTTTTAAATATTAAATATCTCACAAACCGTTAATCGTTACGCAAAACGAAATATACCATCGCGGAAAATATCACATGTCACGTCTGAAAAAATCACATGTGATTTGCATCACAATCACATGTGATTTCTTTCGACGAACTTTTTTTTATTTCAGTCATGTGTGAAAATATCACATGTAATTTGTATCACAATCACATGTGATTTGTACCACAATCACATGTGATTTCTTTCGACGAACTTTTTTCTTCAGTCACGTCTGAAAAAATCACATGTGATTTGTATCACAATCACATGTGATTTCTTTCGACGAATTTTTTTTTGATTTTTTTTCAGTCGCGTCTGAAAAAATCACATGTGATTTTGTAAAATCACATGTGATTTTTTTAGACGTGACTGAAAAAAAAAGTTCAAAAAAAAGTACGTCGAAAGTATATAGAAGTGCCCCTCTATAGAAAGACAAAAAAATACTCGTCGCGATGGTGTATTTTTTTTATTTTGACGATTTACCGTTTGCAAGATATTTTATTTTTAAGTAAAAAGTGGGAAGTGAGTTTTTTATTTTGATGAGAAAAATGAGTGACTAGGATTCACCCATTTGTTCTTTAAGATGATAATGTTCTCCAAAGATCTCACCTCTTAGACGTATTTGTGGCGTTTGAGACTTTGTTCATCACCGGCTATTGACGGGAGGACCTACAATGACATTTGAATTTGAATTATAAATTACTATAAATTATAAATTTCCTCAAACCACCTATGTCATAATATACTAAAAATATTTCTTCTTGGTACCCAAACTCCATTTATACTAAAAAGAAGATAGACGAAAAAGCCAGAGAATGAAGATAAAAGAAGTTCAAAATAACTGGTTCTCATGGCAGCTAGCCGGTCTAGTGATCGTGGTGATGCTCGTTTCCATGGCAGAGCCAGTAACATCACAATCTAGTGGTAGAAATAGTACTCTGATGAGATATTACTGTAGTTTATATCAAGGTATTAGTGCAGAATATTTCTTAAGCAACCTCAACACCACCCTTTCTAGCCTTCGCCATCAGTTATTGGTTGACGGATTACGCTATGCTGTTGCACGCACTTTGCTCAATGGTGAGTCCGTTTGGGGCCTTGCTTCATGTCGGGAATATGTATCCCATGCCAATTGTGTTGCTTGCTTCGACTATGCTGTGGCTCAGTTGAAAGTGTGTGGGCTTGGCAATGGAGCTCATGTTTTTTACAATGAATGTGATGTCAGGTGATTATCATTTGGATTTCTTTGTGTAAAACTATATACTATATTGTTTTGTTTCACTTTCATTCACCATTCCTTCTTCATCAATTACTTTCGTTAAAACAGGTATATATGGGCTCCTTATGTTTCATTTTCTTGAGTTCTTTAACTAGAATTCATTTTCCAAATACAAAGACTAATAGATGTTTATTTAAATTATCAAACACATTATTTATTTCCCAGCTGGAAGTCTACTTCAGAATTTTTCTAATTTTAATATTAATATAAATAAATACATTTACAGATTTTTCTTGCTTCTAACTGCTATACATTCTTATATTATTACTTGATTTTAATCCGTATATTGATAATTTGATAATTGTTTTATTTTTTTCCATTGCTGGGAGACGAAATATTGATCAACTATACTTCATTCCATCTTCCTTAGGTGTTCCTAGAAATATTATACTTGGCAAATTAAAATAATCATGAATGCTTTTCATGTTAGTTAACTAGCTTTATGTCGCTGTAGGTACGAGAATAATAACTTCTATGCTGACGCTAATATAAGAGCTGGTGTAGTAATATGTGGTGGCAACACAACATCGCCACAGGCAAGAGACTTTAGAAGAACGACAGAACATTTGTTATCAGACCTTCGAACTGCAGCACCAAGAACTTCAAATTATTATGCAGCCTCAACAAGGAAACTAACTAATGGTAATGGTACCGTGTACGCCATTGCTCAGTGCAATCTGAATTTAAGCCAGAGCGTATGTAAAGATTGCTTAAACTCCAGATATAGCTCCTTAGATGGATGTCTTCCTGGCCCTAGTGGGAGGGCTATTGACAATGGATGTTTTATGAGATATTCCAATAGGGCATTTTTTGGACTAAACCAAACAACTGATATAACACCTTTCCTTGGGGACGGTGAGGACTCTAATCTTCTAGAAATAACTCTGTTCAATTTACTATTAGGTTCCTTTATACCAAAATTATGTCGACTTTAAATATCAATGTTTTATAGGTGATTCAAGCAAGAAATGGTCCATAGTTGTTGGGGTTGTTGGAGGTGTATGCTTTCTATTCCTGATACTATCTATTTTCTTATGGATACTCCGATCAAAAAGAACAAGTAGTAGCAAAAGAGGTAAGTACCAGATCATCTAGCTAGCATGGCCGAATTTCTTTAAGTCAAGATAATCTATCATCGTATCAGATTTTTCATTTTTGGATAGTATGTATTTGCACCCTCGTGACGAGTTACTATGTTAACTTTATGATTCCAATCTTCAGATACATCAACTGGATCAACCGAGTTGCTGCAAGGTCCAGCACGATATAGATATGAAGATTTGAAAATAGCCACAAATAATTTCAGTCATGAGTGCAAACTTGGAGGAGGGATCTTTGGTGAAGTATATAAGGTATTAGTAATGCCTAATTTAACTATCTGTTTTGAAGTAAATTAACTAGTTAATGCCATAGATGCTTTTCCTAAAAAGTTAAGTTTTTATACCAATTTCAATTCTAAGCAAAATATTTTGTAGTTGATGATTTCTTCAAGGCTTCAATTAAGTGTTTGTCTACGGTGATATGATGCAGGGCACTCTTAAGGATGGGGGCACAGTTGCAATTAAGAAAACAGTTATGGCCTTTACTAGAGGAAAGATACACATTGAAGATGAACTTAAGATTATATTTAATGTTCATCACCGGCACCTTTTACGTCTTCTTGGATACTGTACTAAAGGACCACTCTTGTTTCTTGTCCATGAGTACATGGAAAATGGTAGCCTTGATCAACTCCTCTATGGTGAGCTATTCGTTGAGACATTCTGTTTACTGTACCAATGCTTGGGTTTTTAACTCTTACAATTTCTACTTCGCGTCCGGTAAATTACTTTTTTTAACGGATAGGTGACAAATCAAGGAATCTAAGCTGGAGACAAAGATTTGAAATAATCTTCGGGACAGCTAGAGGACTTGCATATCTACACGAACAGTACCACGTTACAATCATACATAGGGACGTAAAATCCAGCAACATTCTACTTGACAATGAATTTCAGCCTAAAATTTCAGATTTTGGGCTAATAAGACTTCTGCCAGAGGACAAGACTCACCTCAGCACCAAATTAGCAGGATCACTGTATATATAATAATTTTTTTTTCATATATACTTGCTACTAGTTGTGTTCTCACCCTTCTTAGGGAAGTAATCTCATATAAACTTTGCTAATCTTTTCAGGGATAGTGGTTATGTAGCACCAGAATACGCCATTCATGGACACTTATCTGAGAAAGTGGATACTTACAGCTTTGGTGTTGTGGTTCTTGAAATTATTAGCGGGAAGAGGTGCCACGGTGTCAAAGATGACGAAGAAATGAACCCAAGCCTCCTAAATCGTGTAAGCAAACCAAAGATTTTCGTCAATTCTTTTAACCTTATTTGCAAATCTTATTGTTATGATCCCACGTGAGTCAAGTATGGGATTTGTTTGGTGGTTTATAAGTTTTAGTGTCTCCCCTCTTACAAGCTAGTCTTTTTTTGAGGGAGTTTTACACTTAGACTTATGAATCAATACGAGCCTAGTACGGATGGGTTCGGACCTGAAAAAAGGGTGTCAAACGTGACCAACATAGACGTGATAGAAATTAAAGAAAAATTGTGGGTAAAATCCTAGCATTTACTTTCAGCTACTCTTTAATAAAGTGATACCAAGGCCTTGCTCAAATGACACTTTTATGTGTGTCAGTGATACGCCTCTCACTAAAGACACTCTCATTTGAGGATTAGTAAAATCTAACAAATCTTAAACGTGGTTAAATTTGTATTAACTCTGTCCCTGTTAATTTGTTTGATAGGCATGGAATTTGTACGAGAGTGGTACACATTTGAATCTCATAGATGATCGCTTAGACCCAAATGAACATTATGCAGAAGATGCAAAGAAGATCATAGAAATAGCATTGATGTGCACTCAGTCACCAGTGTCCGCAAGGCCTGCAATGTCTGAAGTTGTTGCACTTTTAAGTGATAAATCAGTAGTCGAAATGCCATCAGTAAGGTTTGCCTTTGACGAAGATGGTGTACAGATTCAAGTTGATAACCTGAGATCATTGAATTCCAATGCCACTGCATCCACTGTTAATGTTTCAGCCCGTTAAAACATCATCTATATCACATTACACGTTTAGATTCAAGTTGATAACCTGAGATCATTGAATTCCAATGCCACTGCATCCACTGTTAATGTTTCAGCCCGTTAAAACATCATCTATATCACATTACACGTTTAGATTCAAGTTGATAACCTGAGATCATTGAATTCCAATGCCACTGCATCCACTGTTAATGTTTCAGCCCGTTAAAACATCATCTATATCACATTACACGTTTTGATTCCCCCCCCCCCCGTATCACTGCTTTAAACTAGGCAAAGAACTTAAGCTCTATATATGATAATAACAAGCGTAGTTGCCCGCGCGTTGCTGCGGGGCGGTGTTTATTTTATCATAGATTTTTATGAGATTTGGGTAAATAT
>BQNB010008168.1:20807-35707 GCA_026074375.1 Tanacetum coccineum
TTCTGTACGTGGATAAGATGACAAATTAGGAGAACATAATAGGCAAAAGTTCAACATTGATTAAAAATTTAGCATAGACTCAATGAACCAATCATAGCCACTCATTTTTAATCAAAATAATAAAAACCTACTTTTCACCTCTTTTTAAAAAATTAAATATCTCACAAACCGTTAATCGTTACGTAAAACAAAATATATCATCGCGACGAGAATTAAATCATCTTTCTATAGAGGGGCACTTCTATATACTTTCGACGAAATTTTTTCTGAATTTTTATTTTAGATACGTCTGGAAAAAATCACATGTGATTTTACGAAATCACATGTGATTTTACGAAATCACATGTGATTTTTTCAGACGTGACTGAAAAAAAATCGAAAAAAAGTTCTTCGAAAGTATATCGAAGTGGATGTCTACTGAAAGATAAAAAAATACTTGTCGTGATGGTGTAGTTTTGTCATTTGATGATTTACCTTTTGCAAGATATATATATTTTTTTTTAAAGGGTAGAAAATGAGTTTTTACTATTTTGATGAAAAAATGAGTAACTAGGATTAGTTTATTGGGTCTATGTTAAATTTTAGGTCTATGTTGATCTCAACATATAAACTTGTGAAAACCTTATGTCATGTTATAATAATTAGATGTACTCCGTATATTTCATAGTCAATATTTAGAGAATCAAAAGTTAATCGTGTGAAAATGTTAAAAGTACTAGAAATAATATATTTATTAAGATGCCACGATTAGAATGTTGATAACCAACAAGAATGCTAAAAGTACTAGAAATAATATAATTAACTAAAAAGAAATGTAAATGTATTCAAGGAAGACCTAACAAAAATATTGAATCAGCTAAAAAGGAAATTCTATAGAACCCAAAAGTTGATTTGACCTAAGCATATAATTTATTCATAGTTGCAAATTTCACGTTTAATCCTCATTATAGAAAAATCACGTGAAGTCTCCATGGTAGCCAACATTGCACGCGGCCGATCCAATTAGTTAACGTCATTACATTTTTCTCGTTATCTCCGATCAACCGAGGGTTGGATGGTGTTTGTACTTTCATTTTTATTTTTCTGTAAGCTTGTACTTGATTTGAATGTGTTATATTGTAAATTAATTCTTCATTCTGATTTCATTTATAGTCCTCATGGTATTTACAAATTTAATCTTAGTTTTATTTTGTATTTTTTTATACTATGCAATTATTTAGTCTTTATTTTTTATACTTTTGAGTTGAGGTGGAAAAATAAGAGGGTCGGGTCATTATACATAACCAACTAACGAAATTTTATGGTTAATATGTTTATATTTATTTTTATACGTTTTTATGCATTTTTGTACGTTATAATCCATTTACTTACGTTTTTATTCGTTTTTGTACGTTTTTTTTACTTTTGTATGTTTGTGTGCATTTTAAACGTTTTTATCCGTTTTTTGTATGTTTTTACATTTTTGTACAGTATTGTACTGTTTACGTTTTTGTACATTTTTCGACGTTTTTATACGTTTGTGTACATTTTATACGTTTTTCTACATTTTTATACGTTTTTCTACGGTTTTATACGTTTGTGTACATGTTTATGTTTTCATACCTTTTTTTATGTTTTTCTACTTCTGTGTACGTTTTTATATATTTGTGTACAATTTTATACGTTTGTGTGCAGATGAAAACATATAATAACGTCCAAAAACGTACAAAAACCTAAAAAAGCATATAAAGACGTACAAAATGTATAAAAATGTAAGAAAACGTACAAAAGCGTACAAAAACGTATAAAATGTAAGAAAACGTTTAAATACGGATAAAAATGTATGAAAACATAAGAAAACGTTTGAAAACGGATAAAAACATAAGAAAACGCACAAAAATGTACGAAAACGTATAACAACCTACGAAAACGTATACGAGGGGTTCTGGTGGAAGGAGATTGGGTGAAAAATCCTAATATGGTTAAAAATGAGTTCCTTAATCATTTCAAGAATCGTTTTGATAGACCTAAATCTGTTCGGCCGATGCTTAATATGGAGTTTCCTCATCATCTGAATTCAATGCAACAACTGGATTTGGAAGCCGAAGTGTCAAATGAAGAGATTAAAAAGGCGGTTTGGGATTGTGGTGTTGATAAATCTCCGGGGCCGGATGGATTCACATTTGATTTTTATAAAAGGTTTTGGAGTTTAATAGAAAAAGATGTGTTGGCGGCGGTGAAATATTTCTTTCATTACAGTCGCATTCCAAAAGGGTGTAATTCATCTTTCATAGCGTTGATTCCGAAGACTCCCGAAGCAAAAATGGTGAAGGATTTCAGACCGATTAGTCTTATTGGGAGCCTTTATAAAATAATTGCCAAAATTTTGGCTAATCGTCTTGTGGTGGTGCTTGGAGATATTGTTAATGAGGTGCAATCGGCTTTTGTTGCGGATAGGCAAATTCTTGACGGACCATTTATACTTAATGAGGTTTTGCAGTGGTGTAAGTTGAAGAAAAAACATTCATTTATTCTAAAAATTGACTTTGAAAAGGCTTATGATTCTGTTCGGTGGGATTACCTTGATGATGTCTTAAGAAAATTTGGTTTTGGTGAAAAATGGTGTGGTTGGATTCAAGAATGTCTTCGATCTTCTTGGGGATCGGTTTTAGTGAATGGAAGCCCTACGGAGGAATTTCAGTTTTTTAAGGGCCTTAAACAAGGTGATCCTCTTTCTCCGTTTATTTTTATTTTGGTTATGGAGAGTCTTCACATTTCTTTTAAAAGAGTTGTGGATGCGGGCATGTTTAATGGCATTGTGCTTAATTCGGTTATGCATCTTTCTCATATGTTCTATGCGGACGATGCGGTGTTTATGGGGCAATGGAGTACTAAGAATATTGATACGATTATATATGTGTTGAAATGTTTTCATCGTGCTTCAGGTCTTAGTATTAATTTAAGCAAGAGTAAGTTATTGGGTGTTGTGGTGAGTGAAGATAGGGTGGTGCAAGCTGCAAATAGAATTGGTTGTGGTGTCCTTAAGGCTCCTTTTGCTTATTTAGGTTCGAAAGTTGGGGGAAATATGTCTCGGATTAAATCTTGGGATGAGATTGTGGATAAAATGGTAGATCGTCTTTCAAAATGGAAGATGAAAACATTATCGATAGGTGGTCGTTTAACCCTTCTCAAGGCGGTTCTAGGATCCATGCCTATTTATCATATGTCTATATTCAAGGTGCCAATGAAAGTCCTTCAACGCATGGAATCAATTCGAAGTCGGTTTTTTAGTGGTGTCGATTTAAATAGTAAAAAATCGATATGGGTGAAATGGAGTAAGGTTTTGTGTTCTAAAGAGAAAGGTGGCCTTGGTGTTTCTAGTTTATATGCGCTTAATAGAGCTCTTATGTGTAAATGGGTTTGGCGGTTTACAACTCAAAAGAACTTGTTATGGACTAGGGTTATTAAAGCTATTCATGGCGAAGATGGGAAAAATGGTAGCGGATTCAAGGTTGGTTACAAGTCCATTTGGCGAAGCATTCTCCAGGAGGTGGAAACATTGAAGATAAAAGGTATACACTTAAATAATTTTATGCAGAAAAAGCTTGGCAATGGTGCGGATACTTATTTTTGGGAGGATTTGTGGCATGGAGACATGGTTTTGAAACAAAGATATCCTAGGCTTTATGCGCTGGAAGTGAAGAAGACTGTCGATGTGGCTTCTAAACTGTCACAGGAGAACTTGACCTGGTCTTTTCGTCGTGCTCCTAGAAGCGGAGTGGAACAAGATCAGTTGACGGATTTGACGACTTACGTGGAAGGTGTTGTTCTTGGTGTCACGCCTGATAGGTGGTATTGGACGCTTGATGGTTCGGGTGAGTTCTCGGTAGCTTCGGCTAGAAAGGTTATTGATGATAACAGGTTTCCGGAAGTGTCTACTCAAACTCGATGGATAAAAGCGGTGCCAATCAAGGTTAACATTCATGCGTGGAAGGTGAGAATGGATTGTTTGCCTACCCGTCTTAATATATCCCGGAGAGGTATAGATATTCCGTCTATTCTTTGTCCCGTTTGTGGTAGCGTCACGGAATCGTCAAGTCATTTATTTTTTGATTGCCTTGTTGCGAAAGATAATTTTCGCAAGATTTGCCGTTGGTGGGAGGTGGATTTCATGGAAGTGCATACGTTCGATGAATGGGTTTCTTGGATCGTAAATCTTCGGATTCCTATCAAGCATAAAAGGTTGTTAGAAGGGGTGTGTTTTGGGTTGTGGTGGCTAATTTGGGCTTATCGTAATAAGTGTGTCTTTGGTGTGGTTTCTCCTTCTAAGGCGGATATTTTTGATGATGTTGTGTCGTATTCTTTTTATTGGAGTCGGTTTAGATGTAATGTGTCGTTTAGTTGGGTTGATTGGCTAAAAAATCCTCATCTTGTAACTTTGTAATTTTTCTAGCTTCTTGCTAGTTTTTTAATAAAGTGATGTTCAAAAAAAACATATATAAACCTATGAATTCACCAACATTATGTTGACCGTTTTAAGCATGTTTTTCTCAAGTTAATAAGGTACAAGAAACAATGATACATTGGTGGTCTACATTGTGGAGTCATTTCTATAAAGATTTACGTGCATCACATTTTGGGGATATTTGTCATGTAGAAAAATCTTTGTATTTTCAAGAATGAACAAGTTTAGCCGTTGAGCTTTTGTAACAATAATTTATTAAATCCAATGTATCATTTTCAAACGACACGTTTAGTGGTCGTTCTCTCATGTCTTGTGCAATGTTATTATGAAGTAACGCTCCCGGATCCTTATTCCGCTGCGACCCATTTTGGGGGTGTTACACATATTCGACTCAACAACATATATCAATCCTTTTTTCTTTTTATTACGCCTCCACAGAAAAACACATGTTCATAAACCCTAATATTATCATTCATTCATTCATCTTCACAAAGCATAAAAAAACATCCTTGATATGGAATAATCATTTTGTTTTTCACAAACCCTACTCCATATCAAAGACAAAATATACAGGCTCGATTTAAAGAATTCATGATGATAAGGTACACTTATATTTTTTTTGAGTTATTGTTTAGTCTGCAACTTTTGAAGTTAAAACCCTAATAAGTTTACTAATCCACAAAAAAATCAGGCTACTCGAGTATGCTTTTTAAACGAGCTCATGTTTTAAAGTGGCCTTGTAATATATGTGTGTGGTATTTTTTGGTCTTAGGACACTGATCACTTTCAGAAACATATGTTTTGTGCCGTGAGATTTGACGATTGGAACCATGGTCTGAATGTTGTGGTTAATCGTGTATGTTTTTTTAGGAAAAAGATGAAAAACTTGATGGTGATGCAACTCTTAACAAAAAATTTGGTCATATATGTAAAGTCCAGATGAGGATACAAAAAGGGTTGTGCGAAAATCTTTTGTATGAACTTTTTTCTTTGATTTGAATGATACAAACAAGTCTCCTCTGCCAACATATGATTGAATGGCCATAACCTCTATAAAAGATGACGATTTGACCATTTACGTGTATGTGATTCAAGGACTTTAAACGCGTCAAATGGGAGCAAACTGGTTAAAAGTCAGTTTTAGCATATTGAAAGGCTTGCGAACTTTTAAAACGCGTGATTCATACTAATCAGATTACTTTATAAGTAGTAACCATTTAATTTTGTAATGATTATGATCACATGTCCCTTTTTATTCAGATGTATCTACAGAATGGGCAGAATGTTTATCCCGCATGGTTCAGTGACTCAAAGTAGAATAGCTTGATTGACCAAGCGTATGAGCAGGATGCTTTGGACAACAATGAAGTTGTAGACATAAGGGTGTAACCCGACAAGCCATAATCCTAACCCAACTGTTTTCCTTTCGTATGCAGGAAATACGAAGTACATTTTTACTACATGCATTGGTAATATTTGATAATATTGTGAGACTGGTGGTGGTAAGTCATGTATTTTTTATGTGTATATGTACTCTTATAGCTAAAAAATACCAACTTATTGAAATCATAATATATTTTTTGCAGGCTTTGGACTCGATAAAGAAAACATGACACGATAAATTAGCAGTATATATACATATTTTTTTATTGGTTTGATCGTTTCAGCCCCGCACCCAAGGTATGCAATGGTTCATGGTTGCTAATGTTTCTTTCGGGCTATTATAGAAGAAAAAAAGATGGATTTGAATAAAAGATGTGATTCAACTTTCATCCAAGTATTCATATACAACATACTAACAAACTTTAAACTGAATATTTGTAACAGTAAGTGCTCAAGTACGCTGCCAATGCAGTTTGTACTGTCTTACGTGTTTCTATTGTGGCCATCACCAGAGGAGGCCCGTAAGCAAATCATGGGCATATGGGATCAGGCTGAGGTGATCAAAGTGAGTGACAACGGCTTGAGTTTCTCACAGGAAGTGACAAGATTGATGATGAGACTGCAATGTCGTTATGACACCTGAATTTGAAGAGATCTTTTGTTGCTACTGATATTGGTTCATCATCGTGATATAAGGATAGCAAAGTATGTTCTATTTGAGGATGTGGATTTGTTTTTCGGTCTAATATATTTACAGTTTTTGGCTCGATCATGTAAAAGACTAAATTTATATTCAACTAATCAGGTGTTTTGCATTTTTTGGCTCGATCATACTAAATTTATATTTAATTAATCAGGTGTTTTGCATTTTTTGGTTTTTTATTTACTCTTCTAAAAGGTTTTGAACTTTTTATAAAAGTATTTGCTTATCAAATAAACTGAATCGAAAGCTTACAGTGTGGTTCTTGAATTTTTATAAAAGTATAGCATCAAAGTATTTGTCTGATCTAGATCAATATAACTTTTTATTAAAGTATTTACTTTTCTTCATGGTTCTTGAATTGTTGTTATACTGATCTTTGTAGAATGTAGATTGACACATGTGTCTGTTGCTGCAGATAACATACAATGTGCCATTCTCTGTCACACCAGATTTGTCTGCTGATACAGGAGGCAGTCAAGGTATGCCTATCCATGTAGATTCTATTGTCTTATCTGGTGATGTAATAAATCTTAATTTGTGCTTGCAATAGTAATACCACACGATTGGCCATAACGATACATGAAAAGAATGGCATCATAACGAATGAAAACGAAATGGTCCAACTAAAACTCCATGAGTGATTATCTTTGACATTACTTGCTGTTATAAACTTGCAACACCAATTTAAAAAAGCCGGAATATCATACAACATTCTGCAAAAAAATGTGGCCTAACAGTTGGAGTATATCGACATCCATTTCAAAAAACAGTACAAAAGTTCACAGGAGCTTTACAAATAGACTAATAATACCAAAGGATTTGTTTTTCTCCTATTTTGAAATCAAAGTTATGTATATATCACTATTATGCACATCTGTTCTTCAGCCACTCAAACTTCAATAATTTCTATCTTCAATGATTTCCTTGAAACCTGGAGGAACGTCATCAAAAGGTTCACATTTAACCTCCAACAAGAGCGGTGCATCAACCCACTACACTTTTCATCAGCAAATTTTTGCTCCAAAGAAAGTCTGTTAAATCCATGCTGTTCTCGGATCTTCAAATACACAAAGCATGTATTGAAATTCAGGTTCCATTCAGTCAGTTATAGTTTGAAATTAAGGTGGAGAAAAGAGCTGGTCAAAATGGGTAGATTTGGGTTTGACCCATAACAACTTTCATCTATTTTTCTATAAATTCTCATAAAGTATCATTTTTCTACAATTAGGGGCATGACTGGTATGAAAAAGTTGCAGTTTGTAATCTAATAAAGGGAAAATGTCATGATATATGCTAAAACGTTGCAAGTACAAAATATGTTCATAAGTCAAATGTTCAAAAATGAAAGGTGTTGGTGTCTGTTGCCTACTTCAATCTTATTAAGGGGTGTTTGGGGCTGTCTAGATCTGACAAATATGCAACCTACAACTTGGTGTTTGTGACGGAAAATTGATCTATGAAGTGTTATTAACATAAGCTACGTAGGTTCGTCCTATGTGAAATTTGGGCTTGGTTATCAAAGTTAATATTTTTAAGTGGCAGCCTGTTTTTGATGATTTATGTGGGGTTTGTACTATGAGGAATTCGTTGATAACATATTTATGTATTTATTTATAAAATATAGAATTAAAATTGTGCGTATGCCTTATGTTAGTTGGTGCTCTTCTAACTAAGATCGTAGACGACCAATCTATGCTACAGGTAACCACATTTTATTGCACTCGCTTTTACATATATATGTTACCAATTTTGACCCATTAGTTATAAATGGGTCAATTTGGATTATATTTCTTACCTGACCCGTATGGGCTACATTAAAACTAAATCTGATGCTGATGTTGAAATGCAGCTTCAGGCTTTCCTCGATATGGCTAAAGACAATGGTACATACTTTTTCCGTCCCTTGTGATTATAAATGAGGTTATAAAAATTAATTTGGTGTTCTACTATGTCTAATGTCTCGACCTGATGGAGGGGTACAAGGTGATTGAATTAAACGAGGATCAAATGAAGGGCGAAAGATCATTATGGGCTCAGTGTCAAGCAGTAGCTGATATGAAGTTTACATATGTGGTCTCATGCCAAAAATATGGTACTCACAAGCGGTTTAGGGATCCTCGTGCACAAAATGTTTTGAGGCTTATGACCGAGTATGCATCTGATTTGGACTTGGTGAATTAGAGTAATAATGGGTATTTACCGATAGATGGTTATGACAGGTACCCATCTCAACGCGTATTAAGTAT
Source organism: Tanacetum coccineum (assembly GCA_026074375.1). NCBI lineage: Eukaryota > Viridiplantae > Streptophyta > Magnoliopsida > Asterales > Asteraceae > Tanacetum > Tanacetum coccineum. Next base: position 29,584 of record BQNB010008168.1, read on the forward strand.
TTCCTTAAGGGGATTTTTGTATAAAATACCAATGGACTTTTTTATTTGCCATGTTTTATCGAACCTGATCTAATGCAATGATAGATTCTGGTATGTGGTTAGAATTGTAGTTTTATTCCTTATATCAATTGGGTCATAATGGGTAGTTTTTGGTACAGGTCAGAACAGGTCCGGTAGGGTTGACCCGATAAATTTTTTGTCCAAATAACCATGTTAAGGGTTTCATCTCATAATGGGTAGTTTTTGGTGCAAGTCGGAATAGGTTCGGGTTGCTTATTCTTTTCTTCCTATAGGCAAGATCAAGTAAGTAGTTAAAGAATTAGTGTTGGGATTTGCTTAGGTTGAAAAAAGGCCATTAGACAGGAGTGAGTAATAATTGTCCCGAGATAATGATTGGTTTGAAGTATCAAGTAGATGCGTTTTAGTAAAGGGGTTTAGGTTTGGTATTGGAAACTGATATCCAAATATAGAAGGGAGCTTTCGAAGGTGAGATTGAAAAAGCTGAAAAAGATATTTCTTTTCTTAAGTTAGTAATGAAATTGCAAGCTCAAAAAGAAGCTGATGAGATTAGGAAAAAAAGTCGTCAAGAATGAAGAATTAGAGGTTTTAAGGTTACTTAACGAAGAATTATGATTTATAATTACTTTGGCTAACTTTTGTATGAACTATATCAGAAGTTTTTTTATAAATCGTAATCTTCGACACGAAAAATATATAAAAGTTGTACACTGTACATGTACTTTTAGAACAGGTAACACATGCCGAACACAACAACGAACCATGACAATTTCAAAAGAATCTTCTGATATAAGGGAAATTAAGACGAGAAACTGATTTCTTAGCGAGTATATGACAAATAGTGTTCTTCTGCATGAAAAGTTAAGCGATGTAAATCTTGACAACTAAAGGTAAGTTTTTCATTAAAGCTACTAACCAGTGGGCAGGTCGAGCAAGGCCTTTAAGCTTTTTCATTGATATTATTTCTTAGATATTAATTGTTATTTTTCCTGAATTAAATGTAATCGATGTATAGGCTATCACTGTTTCCTGTTGTACTGTTTCATGGTCATACAATGAGTGCTATTTGGAAATACACAACATATACTTTATTCTTGCGGATAATCTATTAACTTTAATTTTCTCTTATTGGATGAACATTCATTTCTTGCATGTTGTTAATGCATCCAATAAATAATTTGATATATATTTGATTTACCTTTAATTAAATTTTAGTAAACGACATTCATAAAACAAGCCCCCGCCCATAATCCGCCCATCTGAGCGGAGCCATCATGCAACTAGTATAATATATCTATAAATTTATCATATATATATATTAGTATATATATATAAATAATATGTATTATATATATATATATATGTAATATATATATATAATTTATATAAATATATATATGTAAATATAAATAAATTATATATATATATATATATATATATATACACACACACACACACACACACACACACACTAGTGGCTAAGCCCGCTCGATGGACGGGCATGACTTATAATTATTGTTTACATTTTTTTTATTTTGCTAAATACTGATTTTTAAAATTTGTATATTATACAAAGATTGTTTTAAGCATAGTAGAAATGTTTGTCAAATTGTTTTTGTTTATGTAACTGTTTTTTTAATAAGCTCTTTCAACAATGTAGGTGGTTCCTGTACTTAATTGCCTAACTTAACTGTGTTTCTTTATGTGTATACCCTAGGATATTGAATCATTTTTAATCATCATCTACGTTATAAATGTGCATTTTTGTATTAAATTTGAATAAAATGGTAAATTATTGAATTAATAAAACTTGAATATTTGTGTGATACGTGAAAAAAGTAAATAAGATGTCAAAAGAAGAAAATTAATTGTATGTGTTGTAACATAGAACCTTCAATCCTTCTTTGATTTTGAGTCTTGAAACGGCTACATATAGTTGCCCGTGTGACAAAACTGGTCGTTGTAAGATGCATTACTTGATATGTCCAGCGTGTTTTACTTGTAAAGGTCACATGACTAGGACTCTTCTTTTTGTTGGCTGCCACTAGTTTCTCCTCTTTCTTAGTCTCCTTCACTTCATTCTTAGCCTCTAACTTGCATGCAAACCCAGTTTAGAACAATATAACGAAACAATTATGCACAATCATTGATATTAAAACATGGCATATTATATAAAACTCTATTATACCATTATGATTTGGAAGTCGGATAGCCTCTTCTTCCTTCTCAGAATATAAACAAAAAAAGGATAGGCAAGGCATAAGTAAAAAAAACCAATGAAAAAATATATATGAAGATACTATGTAAAAAAGTAAACTAACCTTTTTCAGATTCAGAGTCCTCATCAGTGATCACACAACACAAAAAAATTCATATGGAAAAATATTGCAAGTAGCTAATATATACTCCTATATCCATAGACTAAAAGTTATATAGCCACGTGGGCATAAAGGATATGTTTCGTCAGGTTGGTCAGCTTGGTATCCATAGAAGTACACACTTCCATTCTTCTAGTTGTGTGATATCGTAAAGGTTTTGTCAAACACCAGGTCAAATATCTAACCATCCTATAGGCTTCTCAATTTCTTCATCCAATATTTCCGTAGGTGCATCCTCATCCTAATTATCGTCAGGTTTGTGGCATTTGGAACTGGAATCGGCCCGTTGACATCTGAGAGCTCAAAACACTAAGTTTACCTTGTTTTTAAAAGATGGAGCAAATTGCATAGCCCGTTCTTGCTGTGACAAAAGTCTAGAACTTTCCACTAATTTTCTATGATATGGCATACCAAGACCATACGTAGGATTCATATATTTATTATTTAAATTGCCTGATCTACCTAAAAGTGGTGAACCGTAATGTTATGAACCTCTTACCACTTTGTTTTGTTTTCGACTACAATATGTATGTCTTTGTTTCTACGCTAAAGATCTCGCCAGCCATCTATTCTACCATCATAATGGAACAAAATAATTGTAAAATCTATTTCAAGAAACTGAAAAAGTGCTGATGTTAGGCTATTATCATTCACAAGAGTACATATGTAAATAAGCACAAATACTGAAAAATAAGTTTCTTTTGGAATAAGTCACAAAAGTGAATAACCTGTATAGTTCATTATCTCTTTTCATGTTGCTTCATAACCGTGTTTCATTTTCTTTTTGGACCATATGTACTAATCAACTTTAATGGTTTTTATACGAAACTTTTGATTATTAGATTCTTTAACTATGTACGGGGTCAAATAATCAATTTTGTATTATAAATTCATACCAGGTACAATAAAACTAATTACCCAAATGATCAATTTAAATAAAAATCAATAAATTCCGCACTAGTTAAAATCTACTATGCACTCAAACGTCTTATTTTCTAATTATTAGAACTTTAAGCACATCCAAATTTTTTGTCATGGAGCAGTATAGCTGGTTTCATTATAGTCAATCACTTGCTAATTATTTAATGTCACATAATCACCTCTCAAATCACACATCCAAACACTGCAAATGTAGTTTTTATAATGCAAATGAAATCACAGTCTAACTATTAATCACATGTTACCTTGGCAAGGTATTTGCTGACAACGGGGCAATAACCATTACATCAGCCCATCGACGAAGCTCAACATGAAGCATGATCTCCTACTTTTGACCAGGTTGACCATTCATCCTCATCAGTATAAAGAATCATATATTTTGGAAGTGATGTCTTATTGATAAAAAGTAAATCCGCTTGTGTTGCAACAGCTCTAACATTTGCCCACTCTAAGAAATAACCACAAAGGCTCCCAAACTTTATACAATCTACACTTCCACTTGCTGCTAAAAGAATTCGAGGTTTTCTAGAACCATCACTGACCGGCTCAATAGATGTCATTTCCTGAAGTAGCAACTTGTTATATCATGTATACGATACAAAATATAGTATATGACTATATGTGTAGGATCCATTATTTAAATATTAATTTTGACAGTGAAAATGCTGTTAAACAATTCTTCTCGTGAAGTTGAAAGTCTACGAGATTGTGAAGTTTAAAACGGTTAGTCGTAACTCACAACGACCTCTTTTTTGTCATAATCAATAAAGCTTGGACGTGATTATATCAATATTAATTAATAACCATCTGAAGCATGATAATTAAAACGTTTCATATGAGAAACATGACTATGTTTGCATATATCACAACCCTTGGTTATATATACCAAAAAAGCTAAAAAGATTGGGGAATATGTGTAACACAAAATTGAAGAATATTTTGGTTACATTGAGACAATCTCTTGTTGCACCTAAAGCTGTAACACATTAGTTTACTGATTACCACACCCCCTCAAAGATACATTAGTTTTCTAAGCAAAATAATTCTATTTGATGCTTATCAAAAGATACCTATTATTTCATCAAATATACATGTTATTGCATCAAATGAATAAATTCACCCAAAAGAAGGGGCCGCAATGACGACACACGTAGTCACTACCGCCCAAATCTGACTAAATTCACCCGATTTCTTTTTAACTGATTCCAAATCTTTTGGTACAGATTCTATTAGTTTTATTAAAGTGGTTATCCACACCTTGGGTTTCAGTTCAGCTTCTTCATTTCTCATGTCACCGGCGCCACTTCATCTTCTAAGGACTGCTAAGGGAGCAGATGAAAGTGAACGTGCAACAAAGTGCATCACATACATATACTTTTTTAGATTATAAAATCAATAACACAATGACATTCCGTTTTAGAATTAAGTGTTTAAGTGTTTAAGAGTTTGAACCTGCATAACCTGCTCATCCTATATTCAGCACCTAGTTGAACTGACTTTCAGTTACTCCATCCCTAAAAACGATAATATGTCGTGGTTTCAGTTGACGGGCGGTACTTGTATAGTAGTCATACAACACTTCCCTGTAATCACAAACAATATTAGTTTGTAAACAATGATTTATCCATTGTGGAAAACCATGTAATACCTTTCTTGCAGACTTAGTTCCTTGATATAAATATTATGCAAATATTATTCAAAAATAATCTGATGAAGAAGGCATTGTGAACACAACCACGTTTGGCCACATGAATACAACAATAAAGACATGCTTATGAATAATAAAGATAAGCCATCATAAATGAGTTATTTGAATACGTCGAGCTGTATATATTTGGTACACCTCACGGTGATGATTCGACCATACATATTATTGGAAAGATTATATTCTGAACGAATAACTTAAATTTGTTTTGTTGGCCAAACAAATGTAAGCAATGTACCAAGAAACATTACCATGCATACAATAGGACCTGATGTAATGAAGTTAATAGGTTTCAGGAAGAAAGGCTTGGAGCTCAGATCCTTACAATAGTCCTATAGAAAACCATTTAAAAACAAAAGAAAAGACTGAACCTTTTGTCAATCTCAATCATGAGCATTGAAAAATCTAACGGAATCCCATAATTAAAATTTGCTAAATCCGTATAAGAGTAATACGTGATCCCTCTTAATAAAAGCCATCAAAGTTTATATAATCGGATTAAGCTTTGCGAGAAGCTCATACATCCAAACAGCTGTAGCAATAACCAAGTCCATTATTTGATGCCCAAAAGCTCAAACATCTAAGCTCTTTAGAAAATTACATGACGCGCAACAACCAAATGAGCAACATGAACTAATACGATATAACAGAATTAACAAAATAAGCATTCTACGAATAAACAACCAAGCTTAACAATAATATTTATAAAAAGGAGTTCCTAATTTACTGTCAGACTCGGTTTATACTACGGCATCACATTTGTTATCTTACATAAGTACCCCCACATAGCCACCTTGACGGGTCAAGATTTCCCTGAAAGCCATCACACAGCCATGACGCAACTCCCAAAATGGATGCATGATCACGTCCGAACTACACGTATATAAATATATATAATATATAGATACGTACTAATAAGGATAGAAACAATTATAGTATAGTGAGTATTTTCCGTCGGGTTTTAGAAAATCGCTTTTAACAAAGCAATTATCAAAAACCTCCCGGGTCGTTTCCTCGGCGAGAAGTGAATGGAAATTCAAGAGAATGTTGGGAATCGAGCTTGATTATCACTTAAGTTTTTGGG
>BQNB010008168.1:37340-72281 GCA_026074375.1 Tanacetum coccineum
TTAACGGGCCTTCACACCCACAACAAGTGACTGGCTTTCCATCACCATAAGTGCAATTTAAACAAGTTCTAAGTAGAAGATTAACACCACACTACGGACACGTACATAGATAACAATAAAAGCCATCACATGGTTGTCCACACCCCGTACACTCACGTTGGTTAAATGATGTCATAAGAAAAAATTAAACAATATAGAGGATAAGAAGAAGGAATTAAACGGATAAGAGGTAACGGAGAATATTTTTGGGCTTTTGAAAATAATTCATAGGAAAAGGAATTAAAATAAAAAATATTTTTGGTAACCGAAAATTAAATGTGTATGGTAGCTCTCTAAAAATACGTACAAGAAAGCGGAGGAGTTGGTAAGCGCGAGACGCTATTTAGAATAACCCTTCTCCGTTTGGGTGATGTTGATCAAACCCGCCTTAAACTTTCCTTATAACACGTAATCTAAAGGTGAGCCGTAACAACGATTAACAAATGGTTATTAAAATAGAAGTGTAAAATATTCACAAACGGAAAATAAATTCACGAGGAAGGTTCTTCAAAAACACTAATCTTTAAATGAAACACGATAATCGTAACACACTTCCCCGACAGCGGCGCCAAAAACTTGATACGCTCCGAACACACTATACGTATATATATATATATAATATAAGGATTATATCAAATAATAATATAGTAAGTATTTTTTGTCGGGTTCAAGAAACAAACTTTTAACCAAAGTTGTCTCAAAAACCTCCCGGGTCGTTTTCCCTCGACGAAGCGTGAATTGAAAATCGGTTAAGTCTGTGATCGCGCGTTTTGAATAGTTTCAAAGAATTTATGATTTGGGTTTTCTAAATCCTACTAAATATAAATGACAAGTAGATAAATGCACGAAAAACAAGAAATGAAAATTAAACACGTAAGCATTAAAACTTAAACGAGAATTTAAAATGAGACATTTAAAACCTAAATTATCTAAAATTAAACCTAAAATGATCTTTCTAATTTTCCTAATCCTATTTTACTAACTTATAAGAAAAGGTTAAGGAAATTCTAGAACGAGAACACTTAAAGCTTAAAAACGAAGAAAACGACAACGGGAACGAAATCCCGTTCTTTAAAAAGTGAAATTTCAAAATATTAACCTTACGAAAGCAAAACTATTTTTCCTAGGTCCTAAATGATAAAAGAAAATTTTGAAAAAAAAGAATTTTATTTTTTTGACTTTTATTTTATTTAATATGATTTAAAAACAGTTTTAATGAAAATTAATTATTAAAAATAGTAAACAAATTATAAAAATTATGAAAAAATACAGAAAAGTAGCTCAAACTATGGAGAATGCATGAAAAATAAGAAACTGGAAAGGGGCTGAACAAATAAGCAGTAAATTAAGCAAATAATCTTATAAGCTAAAACTGCCTAAATGACTATATAATTAAAGTTGTGCAAAGTATAACAGAAAAGTCCCAAGGGCATGTTGGTGTGAGGTGTGTGGTGTGAGGTTTATAAAAGGTGAGGAGGGTTGAGGTCCAGGGTTCGAGCCTTGCTCACCCTGGATTTCCCCTCTTCCCTTTTTATTTTTTTGCAAAAACTTTAAAAAGCAAAGTTATAAAACAGCTTATAAGGAACATTTTTTATAAAAGAAACTTTTTGTGAAAACTTATGAATAAGCTAGAAAACAGCTTAATATGGTGACAGAAAACACTTAGAAATTCTTGGCTTTTTAACAAACTTTAAGACAACTAATAAGTGAGAATAAGCTTGAAACTTTGAGCAAAATAAGCTAAAGCTACCTATAACTAATCTAATGAGCAGGAATAAGCAGCAATTTAGCACAAACAACAAGCAATAAGCTGAAAGACAGAATAAGCTCAATTCCTTAAAACTGAGTTCTAAACAGACAACCAACCTAATTTGAGCTTAATTTAAAGCAGTCAAATGGAACCTTATAGACTTATAGCTTATACCAGCTTAAAGCTTGGCCAAAAAGCTATTTAAAACAGCAATTGAAAAAGAATTTGAAAGTCAAATAAGCAATAATAAAACTGAATAAAAGAGCTACTTGTGTTGTTTAACTATGTTTTTGGTTTTTCAATGAAAAGACAAAATAAGCCTAATACTGACCCTAATAAGCTATAAACTACTAAAATTTAACCAAATAAGCAAGTTTAAACAAAAATTAAGCTAGAAAACTAAAGCTATAAGCTGAAAATCACAAATAAGCTTTTTGTTGGAAAACTGTTAACCAAACAGTCCTTAAGGGCAACTTTGAGCTTATTTTCCAATAAGCTAAAGGATCCTTATGGACTTTTGGCTTATACCACTTAAAACCTTGACCTAAAAGCTACTTAAAACAGCTTTTAAAAAACATTTTGAAAATCAAATGCTCAAAGAAAAAGCTACTTGAAAAAGGCAATGCAGGCAGAAAACTATATTTTTGGTTTTTTTTACTTTTTATGAAAATGACAAATAACAAACTTGCAGATTAAAAACAGATAATCTAAAAAACTAATTAAGCTAAAATAAGCCCTAATCTAGATAGATTGACCTAAATTCTACTTGTGCTATGAAAATCAAAAGCTAACAACTACTTTTGCTTGCTGAATTTTCAGCTTGAAAATGGCTATTTGTCTGTTTTTGTTGCTGATGCATTTGACATCATTTAACCAAAACTCAAAATAATAAGATGCAGGCTAAGGACTTTAACTTCTAACACTTTTTAGACACCAAATCAAAAGCAACAAGAGCAATTATGACAGCTAGAATAGTCTTGAGCTTAAAATTCATATGAGATTAAACTAATGCTACATATGCTAATACCTAATTAATGATTTGATGAAAAACTGAATTAAACCTATTAATACCTTAAATTCCTTCTTCATAAACCTCAAAATGAAGTTTTAAATCAATTTTAAGAGACAAGAGGCTCTTAGCAGTACTAACTTTAGTTAGTACTGCTTTGACCCAAACACCCCTTTAAGTGACTTAAGCTCATTTTCAGCTTATGATTTTGAAATCTAAGGCACAAATTCTTAGTACCAGATACTAAAAAGCTAAAAACAGACTTAATGAACAATTATCAATAAGCAAATAAGCAGAATTAATAAGCTAGCTAACTATGCTAATTTTTTGGATTTTTAAGCAGTTTAATATCAAAAACATGTAAAGAGGTCTAAACTAAGATTTGAACAAAACAAGCAATTAACAACTGAAATAAGCAACAAAGAGCATGATACTAAAACAGAATAAACAAACAAATTAATAAGCAAAAGAAGAATAATAAGCAGTTTTCATTTGAAAAGAAAAGGAAAAAATACCTCAACTCCTTGCTCAAAACAGGAGTGGTAAGATCATATTAAGCATCTAACCTACCCAGCTTATTAATAAGCACTACTGAATTCCCATAAGCTCTTCCATATTTAGCTTATCATCCAAATTGAGCTTAAAATCCAAAATCCTTAACCAATAACTTTTAAAATTTGAATAACCAAACTCAAACAAGCTTAGAAAAGCTTATTTGAGCTAATGAACATTTGAGAGAGCAATGTAGCTTAATGGCTTGACAGCTTATTAGTAACTTATTGAAATCAATTTCGCATATATAAAAAAGAAAAGATTAAGCACAAACATAATTTTATTAAATGAAAAAGGAGATTACATTGCTTGAAAAGGAAATAAAATGAATGACAATAAGCTGGAAAAATAAGCTATAAGCTAATCTACACTACTCTAAATTATCTTACTCCTAGATAGCTTCTACATGTGTGAGGAGCTCTCCCTTTTATAGGCTTGAGAGGAAGGTTCTAGGCTCTTGGACACGCTCCTTGCAGCTTTTGATCTTGGCCATTAATCTCTTTCTAATCATTGATCTCAAATCGTAGCCCTTAGATGAGAATGTGAGCACACGGATTGCCAGCGTGGTAATCCCATTTGTTTGGAGGCCTGTGCTTCTTTTACATTGTTTTAGTGCAAAATTCCCCTTTTTGGTATGTTAGTTTGAATCCGCGTGTCATTCCCTTGAGTAAAATTGACCAATCATAGCATAGAAGTGACATTTTGGCTGTTGAGTTGTCACTTGGTACTAAGAATCTTCGTTGCCACGCTAGATTAAGGGGAATTGGATTTACCTACTCAATTTTAACACAGGGTAATTGTTTGGGACGAAGGTGAACAGTAACTTCACCTTCGCGCCCTTTTTAACTGCTTATAACTTTAAAAGGGTTGGGGTAAACGGGTTGTTATAAAGGGGGATTGGGCCTAGGACTTGGGCCGGGTGTTATAAAAAAGGGACTTGGGCCTTTTATAAAGCTTAAGGCTTGTAACATATAAGTGGGCTGACCCGGGCCCACTAGGTGGGTACGGGTGGGCTACTTTTGACAATTTATTTTTTTATTTGGTTTTCGGGTTCGGTTTTCGATGCAATGCCACTTCCCGGGGTTGACTTTGACTTTGACCTTTTTGTTGACTTTGACTTTGTCTTTTTGACTTCTCATGGACCTTTCCATCTCAGGCTGGGTTTTGCGGTTTGAGCTTCGATTTTTTTCTTTTCTTGGATATCCGTTACCTGCATAATACAAATGCAAAACATACAAATACAATGTATTTTTGGTACGTTTTTGGTCATTTAAGTCCGTTTTTAGTGGTCAAAAGTATGTGTAATTAAACACATACCAAAATCCCCCATACTAAGATATTGTCGTGTCCTCACGCAATGCTATAAGTAAGCACTTAGAAAACTAAGAATCTCAATCCCCCTCGACTAATTACCTCGAAAAGTAGCTAAGTGTTCATCGAGGTGAATTAAAGAAACAAGAGTTTAGAAGAGCCCCGTTTTGACCATATTTGCAAGCCTTAAGCTTTATAAAAGGCCACTTATATGTTATTTGCAACTTGGGCCTTTTCTTTGCAAGCCTTAACTTGTGAACTTTTTTTAAGCAAAAAAAGAAAAATTATGAACTTTATAAATTACGAAAGTGCCACTTTTTCTTTTTTAAGCAACTAACTAACATATTTGACTTTCGTTATTTTCATAACCGTTAGGGATCATAGAACAAGACGCATTTCAATCCTAAAATGCCCAAGAAGGATAAATTCATCGTCCCCGACTTTTCACTCGCCCCAAACCAAGCTTAAAACGAAATCACCGTTAAATATAAGTTAAGATGCTAACACTACTCATATTTGTAACTTGTAAACTCATCACTCCCGACAATTATTATATATTAGGTGAATGTGCCATTTTGAATTTCAACCATGGATCAACGTTTTGCAAAATTCTATGCTTCACGTTCCACCCGAGAATAATGAGTTTGAAGGCGAGATCATCCCATGTAGCGACTTTCGTCTCGGCACATCCCAACCTTACGGCTAAGTGACCAGGCTTTTTACACCCCACAGAGACTAGTATCGGGACTCATGGACCTTTGGTTTCAAAAACTCTTAAGTTTCCCGTTTACACATAGCTTTTTAAAAAAACTTAAAATGAAATAGTCAAAGTTCAAAAGCATATTTAAATTTAACAAAAAGAGATTTTCATTTATTAATTCACACTTAATATTAAACATAACCATGATGCAATTGTAACCCTCGACCTTTTAGAAGGCTGCAACATCGGTTGTGAGCCGGCAAGATGCAGCAAACTTTTATCAGGCCACAGTTTATAATTATTACTTATCATTCTTTTTTCTATTTTTCATTATATTTTTCATTTTTTTTTATTTCACACTTAGGGAAGACTTCTTTTTGGAAAATTTAAGTATAAATTTGAACTAAGACTAAAATTATTGCTATCGACTACATCTCATAAAATTATTGCAACATCGGTTGTGAGCCGGCAAGATGCAGCAAACTTTTATCAGTCTCGGATTATTATTCTTACTATTGTCTCCTTTGGAAAGGCTGCAACATCGGTTGTGAGCCGCAAGATGCAGCAAACTTTTATCTTGCAAGTTTAAAATTATTACTTATCATGTCCATTTTCTATTTTTACATTAATATTTTTCAATTTTTTTTATTTCACACTTTAGGAAGACTTCTGTTGGAAAATTAATGTATCAATGTTGAACTAAGACTAAAAATTATAGCTATCGACTAAACATCCTCAAAATTTGTTGATTTAAGTTTAATTTCCAAAAAAGCACGTATTATTAGTCCGGTTAGGAGCTTATGGGAGAAAAAGCCACAAATTACATACATGAGCTCTTAAGATTTCCAAATAATCCTTGTTTAGCATCTACCCCCATACTTTAACTCTATATCATTATTTGTTCTATTTATTTCGCAGAAGATTTGCCGAACAAGCTTTAGTCTAAAAGTTAAGGAACAAGCTAGAGCTCAACACGCTCGATCGAGTCAAAATTTATTCTTATTCTACCCAGCAGGAAAGTCAAAATTGTGACAAAACACTTATTATTTTTGAAAAATTTTAAATTTTTTTCATTTTATTTTTGGAATATTGGTGTAAAAAACAGGATTACATGAAAACAACGGCTGCAGGCACAATCAAATAGATAGACACCCACCCTATACAGAACTAAACATGGTCCACAATGTTATTTAGAAGGTTCTCATACTTCACTCTAAGAAGATCCGTTTTATTAAGTATGCTTAAAGATAAACTTTAGATTTTGATATTAGATATGATATTTGGATTTCCCAAATGAAAGCTGAGGATTTGAAGCTCTTTTTGGTCGAAGACAAAAACCGCGAGCATTGAGAGGCTTCAAAAAATCTGGACAATCCTAGACGAATAAACCACAAAAAACACAATCAAAACGACAATGACAAGCAAGCCTACTTCACAACAAAAAACACTTATTCATTACTATATAAAATTGCTACGGATAAGCATGGGTTGCCTCCCACGAAGCGCTTGTTTAGGGTTGGTATTTGCTAAAATACACATCTTTTATAACCCGGAAAACACTATAAAAAGGACTAAAAATACTAAAAATGCTTAATTATATTGCAAATATATTTGTTTGGTATTTTTATGTCTTGCAGGTAAAAGGATTGAAAATGAAGCAAAAACAGGAATTATCGGGCTCAATTTGGTCAAGTTTAATTATTACTCAAAGCCAAGATGAAGTCGCGAAAAGTCTCCGAGCATGCCATTAGAAAGAGCGCGAAAATTCAAGTCCGGCAGTGTTTTCATCTCTTATTGGGCCGACCCGATACCATTTATATGGGTCGAACCGACCCCATAGTTACTCAGAAGCCCAATCTAGTTTTGCTGGAAATGCCAACAGAAAGCTTGGGCGCAAATGATTAAAAGCCCAAAATCCACATGTGGCTTAAGTGCTTAACTGTGAAATGCAAAGAGAATTAAATGAATGAAAGAACTTGGTATTGTTGTGCAAATTGTGGCAACTCACGTGCCCTTAAATAATTCCCACTCAGTCACGTGTTCTCCCAATACTTCTTCTTGGCGAATTACATTGCAACACGTGGCGAGGCAAATTGTTTAATAATTCAAATTCAAGCAAATGATCAAACGGTGTTAATGTATGCGTAATACTTAAGCTAGAAAGAATTCCACTAGCATGATTTAACGATGGATTCACCCTGCGCTACTCATGATCCGAGGACAAACATACAATTAGAGGCCAATGATTGGGCTGGTGCATATTTTATAAACACCTTTGCCACTTGGCTATATAAAGAGAACGCTCCCCTCATTTTGGGGTGGCTAGCTTAGGAGTAGTGAGAGTAGATTTTAGATATAGTTTAGCTTATTTTCATTTTTTTTAGCTTATTTAGTTTTTGTAATAGCTTATTGTAAAAAATCTCTTTAGCTTAATGAAATGAAGGTTTGTGTTTTAAAGTGCTTATTATTTTGGCTTATTTCCTTACTCGTTTATTTTCTTTCTTTTTGAAATATAAGCTTATCATAATGCTTATTTCTTTGCTTATTTATTGGGCTTATTATTAAATAAGTGGTAAAATTGATAAGGTATTTCCTAGTTTATTGGTTTTATGAACTTATTTATTAATTAAGCTCATCCGATTAAGCTTTTTAATAAGCTTCAAAGACTTCGCTTATCTTCGAACTTAGTTCTTTCTTATAGCTTATTATCACTTCATTGTATAAGCTTCTCATAGCTTATAAGGTTTGGTTTTGAGCTTATATTAATTCGAAATAAGAAATTGCTTATTTTTGGATTTAGTTCTTTTCATTTAACTATCGACTAAGCCTTCTAAGTGCTCTTTCTATTTGCTTATTTAGTAATTATAGAATTCGCTTGCTACTGTTTTGGTTATTTGCTCATCTGATTTGGATTGCATCTAGTAGTTAGATTTCGCTTAGACTAGTGCTAAAAGTGTTTTTTCCATTTAAGTTACTTTCGAAAATTTACTAGTTCAGTTTTTACCTCGTAGTGCTTAATTGGAAAATTAGAAATAATCTAAGCTTAATTAGCTTATTCATTTTGATTTGATTTGTGAATTATCATTGGTTAAAACTAGAAGACTTGAAGTTATATCTCCGTTTGTTTTGTATGAATATTAGGCATCGATAATTTAATTTGGGGCATGAGCTGGAATTTAAGTTGCAATTGGCTTTTATCTTTTGGGACATATTTGGTTAGTAGGCTACAATTAGTTATTGGAATCGTTTGGATTGGGCCTGCGTAGAAGTGAATTGCTTAATTGTTATATCTATTTATTGTATAACTGTTTATGTTTGAGTTGTTTTGGTACCGCTCATCTCATGAGGCGCAGAGATTAAGGGTTTATTTAGCTAGACCGAATTTAATTATTTTCTTTAGCTAAATAAATCGTGTGGTTATCGTTTTAAAGGTTGCGGGTCTCCAATTCGGTTCCATTTTCTATCTTTTTTCAATTAATTAGTGTAGATTTATTTTGTCATTTTATAAAATGTTTGTTTATTTGATATTTGCCATGCATAGTGAGTAGTTTACTTGTGTTTGCTAAGTGCTTAGGATATGGAATTTGAGATTTCGTTCCCGTTCTTGTTTTCTTCGTTTTAAGCTTTAATCACCCTTGTTTTAGAATTTCCTTAGCCTTTTCTTTTTAAATAATCAAATAGGATTAGAAAAAAAATTTAAAATTATTTTAGGATTTATTTTTGATAAATTATCGCATTTTCTTAAATTCCCGTTATTGTTTTTGTACTTAATTGTTTTTCCTTGCATGCTTTATTTGATTTTAACTGTAGAAATAGATAAACAAATCAAAAATCTTCGAAAGCATTCAAATCATTGTCCAAATTAAAGCGAGGTCTCAATTTCATAATTCTTCGAGGAAAAACGACCCGGTGAATACTTACCGGTTAAACGTAGGATATTTTTGTGTAGATTTTTACTTTAAATCTTTGTCCTGAAGGATTTTTTAGTAAATTTCTTTGTACTTTGATATTATTACGTATATACTTGAGACGTGTCAATTTTTTGGCGCCGCTGCCGGGGAAGTGTGTTACGATTATTGTGTTTCGTTCGAAGATTAGTGTTTTGATTCCTCGTGAAGTTATCATTTTTCATTTGTGAATATTTTCTTAAAAAAAACCATAAAAATACAAAAATATTTTTCTATTTTCTTTTATTTTAATAACCATTCGTTAATCGTTGTTACGGCTCACCTTTAGATTACGTGCTATAAGAGAAGTTTAAGGCGGGTTTGATCAACATCACCCAAAATGAGAAGGGTTATTCTAAATAGCGCCTCGCGCTTACCAACTCCTCCGCTTTCTTGTACGTATTTTTAGAGAGCTACCGTGCACGTTTAACTTTCGGTTACCAAAAATAGTTTTCTTTCTTATTTTAATTCCTTTTCTTATGTATTATTTTCAAAATCTAAAAATATTATTCTTTATCCTCTTATTCGTTTAATTCTTATCTTCTTTATCCTCTTATCCGTTTAATTCTTCGACATGTCTTCGTCTAACCAATTTGGTTGTTCATATTGTGGAGGTCTGTTTAATGGTGGAAACTGTCCGAGCTGTAGCAGTGTAGGATCCGGAAATGAGTTTGTCTATGACCCAAATCCTTATTCTTATAATGAAACACCGAACTTCTTCAACCAACCTCCACAATACCAATACGAGACATACTCGTGTGAAATTTGTGGAGGGAACTCTCATCCGGGCTTCGATTGTCAAACAGGAAACACACTTGTCTTTGATCATGGTCCCTGTTACACTCAAGACTTTGGATTTAACCAACCTCTACATTATTTTCCGAGTCAACCACAACAATTTCCTTGTGAAAATTACGGGGTTCTTCATGAAAATTTTTAGTGTCAACCGATGAACCAAAATTTCAATTATTCTAATTCATTCGGTTTTGATCAAATTCAACCTCCACAGCATTACATCAATAATCTGAATCAACTTAATAACGAACTTTATACAATGATGGAAGATTTTATGAAAAGAATTAATCAACAACGTGAGCAGGAGGCTTTACTTGTAGCTCAAAGAGAGCAAGAATTACATGAACAAGAGCAGGCAGCTCAAGAAAAGGAAGAATTTTCATCGAAACCCGTCTTTTGTCAACTTATTGAAGAAATGTGTGGCACAAAAGTTTGTGAAGAGCAAAAGTAAAATATGGAAGATACGATGCTAGATTTGCTTGAAGATTGTCGACAAAAAGAGCTTTATTGTATACATAATAATGTTGATGATTTAATTGAAAGTGCTTTTAATTCTAAACTTCTCTTGATTAATTTGAATTCTCAACATTTCGATAAGTAAAAGCAGGAAGTTAAGAATATCGTAGAGCAGGCGACTAAACGTAGAACTCGTATTACAGAATCTTTGCAGAATTTTAAAGTTATTCACAAGGAGAGCACTATTCCTTTGAACAAAACACCTCAAATTTCTCCGGTTAATGCAATCACACATGACTTACCAACCGAGGAACCTGATAACTCTCTAAGTATGGGGGACGCGCATCTTGACACTATTTCGGAAACGGAATCGGACAAAGTAATAATGTTTAGTGTTGAGAACCTTGTCCCAATCCCAAGTGAGTCCGAGGATTTTTCCGATAATGAAAGTGAGTGTGATATGCCAGTTTGTGATGATTTTACGACTTTATCAAATCCTCTCTTTGATTCTAATGATTATTTAACCTCTAGTGACGACAAGTCATTTTCTAATGAGGATGTTCCGAAAGAAAATTTCAAAATGTATTCGAACCCTCTTTTTGATGACGAAGAGATCCTTTCTACCAAGATAGATCCGCATTCCTTTAATGCCGAGTCTAATCTTATCGAATCTTTGCTTAATCGAGATACTTTGATTGATTCTTCTCCTAAGTTTGATTATCTTCTCGAGGAGTTCTCCGGTGAACTCGCTCATATCGATCCAATTCCACCGGGAATTGAGGAAGCCGACTTTGATCTAGAGGAAGAAATCCGTCTTGTTGAGAATTTGTCGTATGATAATTCATCTCCACGACCGCCGGAAGAACGTAATTCTGAAAATGTTGATACGATTATCGAGTCTCCCTCTCCATCTCCTATCCCCGTTGAGGATAGTGACTCTCATATGGAGGAGATCGATTTATTTCTTGCTTCCGATGACTCGATGCCTCCGGGCATTGAGAATGACGACTATGACTCAGAAGGGGATATCCGTTTTCTTGAAGAATTGCTTAGCAATGATCCCCTTCCCCTTCCCGAAATTAAGTCATCTAACCTTGATCATTTTAATGATCCGTCATCTCCTCGTCCTCCTCCGGAACCACCAGATGTTGAGATTTGCTTTGACGTTGAGCCCGATACGACCGTGAAGAACGATTTTGATGAGCTAAACGAAGATGAATGTTTTGACCCAGGGGGGGTGAGATTGATGTTTTTGCAAATGTTGAAGATGACGATTACTTTCCCTTCACATTTATCATTCGAATTTTTCTACCGTATCTCACCTACCCTGAGGTTTCTCCTTTACTTCTCTCCACCAGGAGTGAAGACACCATTTTTGACCCCGACATCTCCACTTAGAGCCGGTGGCATCTCATCGGGATGGAACTTTCATGTGCTTTAATGTTTATCCAAACATTAATGAAAGCCCGATTGAGATTTTCTCTTCCATTTGCTTTCCCCATGGACAACTTAATGCGGGGATCGAGTCAAGCTATGTGACTCGGTTACCAAAAACAAAGCGCTTCGTGGGAGGCACCCCATGCTTATCTTTTCTAATGTGATGTGAGGAGGCTTGTACTCTTCCGATTCTTGTTGTTTGTGCTTGTGATTGTTTGTAGGATTGACCCAAAATTTTTGAAGACTCTCGTGTTCGGTGTTTTGTCCCGGTCCACTCGAGCTTCCTAGCCTTTGCTTGCCATTAGTTTGGGGAAATCCGATATCCTAGATTATTATCGACTAACATCTATCTTTTAGCATACTTGATAAACGGCTTAAGATTTTTGTAATACTTTCTCCATGCTCGGATTATGCATTCGACTTTTTGAGTTCTAGTATGGGGTTATAAGCCTTAGACTAGGAAACATTGAGGACAATGTTTAATTTTAGTATGGGGTAGTATATCTTCGATATGATCTTACCTACTTTTGCCCGTTGTTCTCACGTACCCCGTTTTCCCACAAAAATTTTAAATTTTTAAGTTTATATATATAACTTGTA
The DNA here is from genome assembly GCA_026074375.1 of Tanacetum coccineum. NCBI lineage: Eukaryota > Viridiplantae > Streptophyta > Magnoliopsida > Asterales > Asteraceae > Tanacetum > Tanacetum coccineum. The sequence continues at coordinate 49,937 of BQNB010008168.1, forward strand.
AAAAAATGTGTGTAATAATGGAAAATAGAAAATAGTTGATAAAAATAATAAGTGTTTTGACACGAATGTAGGCTTTCCGTTGGTGAGAACGAAAAGTAAATTTTGACCCGACCGGTTTTATATCTTAGCTTTTCTCCTTAACGTATATAGATTGAATTTTGCTAATCTTTTATACAAGGAGCTATAAAAAGCGAGTCTAGCTTGAAAAAGCCAAGACTTTGCAAGTTCCCATAATTGATTTTAAATATGCGAAGATCGATTTATTAGAATTAAGATTGTTGTCAGTCTATGTGACTTGTTAAAGTGCCGATCTTAATTCGCTAGGCTAAGTATTCACGATTTTCTTTATTAGAAATTTTAAATTGTGAAGAACAAGTTGGATTTCTTTAAGGCTCATAAATGTTAATTGTGGCTATTTGCTCCTATCAGCTTAATAAACGTTATATAATTGTTGAATAAATAATGTTTCTTTGGTTTTTGCGATTCTTAGTTTAGATCACATCGTAGAGATTCCTTCTAGTGAAAGTAAGGTACACATCGAGGTTTTGTCAGTGTTGTGGGGAAATAGACTCCTGGACCATGGTCGGCTCGCATACCGATGTGGCAGTTGTTAAAAGACCACAGGACTTGAAATTTGGCTATAATAATAATAATTATGTAATAAACCAAATCCGAAATAAGACTCCTGGACCATGGTCGGCTCGCATACCGATGTGACAGTCATTTAAAGGGTGTAGGTAATAATAATAATAATAAAAACTGTGGGCTGATAAAAGTTTACTGCCTCTTGCCGGCTCACAACCGATGTTACAACCTTCTAAAAGGTCAAGGAATTCACCGAGGTCGAAATAAGACTCCTGGACCATGGTCGGCTCGCATACCGATGTGGCAGTTGTTTAAAAGACCGAAGTTTAATAATGTTGCTATAATAATAAGAAGAAGAAGAATAAAGCCAAATTTTGACTCCGGGGTTATCTAAATAAAGCCTCCGTCTCTGGACTAGTAGTTGAGTTATTTCGGATGAAATAAAAAGGATAACCCCTAAATCATGTGAATTTAGAACCTTAATATGGACTTTATTTTCATCACATCGTCTCTTTAGGAAAGGATTTCAAACTATTAATATTAATGGTCTAAACTGAGTTTACTTTTATTAATAAAGACATAATTTATTTGTCACCAAATAATAATAATAAAATCCTTAGAAGGAAATTAATTTAGGATAATGGGAGGAAAAGTAAATAAACAATTAGCTTTTATGAGTACGTGTATAGCAATATAACTTGTATTTAACAATGAATCCTTGTTTTAAGCTTGGCTTGGAGAGGTGAAAGTCGGGGAAGGGTCATGAATTTTATCCATTTATACACTTTTGTGCTTTTTGTTCATGATCCTAAAAGTTTATCAAGTGAAAAATGAAAGCAATACATTATAGTCACACATGAAAAGTTGTAAGTTGTAAATTATGAAAAAATTATATATATATAATATATATAATATATAATATGATATGAGTAAAAATATATAGTATAAAAATAAAAATATATATATAATAAATAGATACTTTGAAAAACGGTAAAAGGGGAAAAAGGGGTGTTTTAAAATTTGTGATTTCTTAACTTTCCCCACAAAAGACTTTGCTACTTTTTAAAGGATTAGTTTGGGGAGGTTTTGAAAGTATTTGTTTTAAAGCAATAACATTGCGTAGGACGACACGGCAAACACTTAGTTGGGGAATTTTTGATATGTGATAAAATCACAAATACGTTTTAATAGCTAAACATGACCTAAAATGTATCAAATTGTGCAAATTATGCTTGTATATTGCTTGTTTTGTCATTTGTGATGTGTAGGGACGGATATTGCAAATATCACAAGAAAAGAGCCAAAACTGGGCAAAAACAAAAACGAGACAGAAAGAGTACACAAAAGCCGAAAGTTTTCTAGCAATGGACCACGTAAATCAACAATGGTCAAACCTTGGTCAACTACAAAAAGACAAAACTTTCAAAATACCAAAAGAGCCCTTAATGTTAAATCATTTTGCACTAAAAACCACATGGTTTCTATGCTAGTGATGTGTGCATGAGAATGACCCATTCATATGTCATTTTCTCATCTTCCATGCACACATGGGTGAGGCTTTCAAAATAAGATGCCATTTCTTTAATTTAGAGTCCAAGTATACTTGTTGTTGTAGTTTAGGCGCCATATATTGGCTAGGGAAACAAGGTGAACGAAATTTTTAGTAGTATGACACTAGAATTACGATAACTCGAGTTTACACGAAAAGATTTTGAGTTTCCGGGGTTCCGTTTGGTCAAAAACGCGAAAAACGCAATTTAAAGGATAAAGCCTTAGAATTAAAATCGGAAGTGATTAAAAATCACAAAACACTCAGGAAAGCTAATATAACACATATAATGCCTAAAATAATTTATAACCGATGCCGGAACGCGTCCGGTGACGTTTCTCAGTTTTTACGCGGTTTAGTTCCTCGGTAAATTTCCAAATTTAGACGTAACGAATAAAATTTAAAGTAGATGACCGGAGTGAGTCGGAATACTAACCGGGAATTTACGGGGTGTGACATAGGGTAGTTTAGAGTAGTGTAGATTAGCTTATTTCCAGCTTATTCATCTTTTCTTAATGTAATCTTCTTTTAAAAGCATTGTAATCCTTTTCTTATTAATGAAATTGCATTTTTACTTTAAAATTGTGTTTTACTTTTACAAATTTTGGTAAATAATATCTTAAGCTTTTAATAAGCTCTCTCTGTTACTCTTAAGCTAGCTTGTCACTTAGTTAAGCTCTCAAAGCTTAACTAAGCTTATTGATACTCATTTCCTCTCCTAAATGTACCTCAGCTTATAAATGGATGATAAGCCAGTTTGGGAAGGGCTTATTGGACTTTACTGGCTTGTTATTTACAAGCCAGAGCTTGTAGATTAAGCTTAAGTAAGCATTCACCTCTGTTTAGTTGAGGTGGATGTACTTTTCCTTTTACATTTCTCTATTTTCTATTCTGTCAATTTACATTCTAGTTATAATATGCATTTGAGCTTAATATGTTTGTTTGTAGCTTATTTTTGTTAATCTTAGCTTAAACTTGCTTATCTTAGTGGTTAAATGTTATTTGAGTTCATTTGTTAGCTTATTTCATAAATTGTTTATCATTTGTCTTTAAACTGTGAAAAACCAAAAAAAATAAGTAGCATAGATTAGTATCCTATTAGTTCTGCTTATTTAGCTGCTTAAATATGTTCTTTATGTCTAATAAAAGCTTAATAATATCTGGTAATTGCATTTTGTACCTTAACTTTCAAATTCATAAGCTAAAAATGGGAATAAAGTGTTTAAAGGGGTGTTTGACTTATGGAAGTACTAACTTTTTTGGTCTTTTAAAACAACTTTAAACTTCATTTATGAGTTTATGAATCTAAGTTTTAAGGTCTGTGTTAGTTGTAATCAGTTTTAATCGAAGTAAGTTAGTAGTTGTTAAGCAATAGTTAGAATATGTTTTGTCTCTTAGGTATTTTAAGCTCAAAGTTAATTTTAGTTGTTGTTATTGCTCTTTTGACTCTTAGTTAAGTATTTTAAAAGTAGTAAAATCCAAGCCTTAAGCCTGCACTTGTTAAATTTGGATTTGGGTCATTTGTGGGCAAACTACATCAGATAGGATTATAGACAAGTAGCCAATTTCTAGTTCAATTATTAGAGGATTATGGTAGTTATTAGGTCTTAATCTTTAGTATACAAGAAGTTTTTAATTCACTTTCAATATGTTTGAACTTATTTTTCAAAATCTAGCTTATTTAACTATCTGTTTTTAGCTTTAAAATCAGCACTTTGTCATTTTCATTAAGATTTGAAAAATTAAAAAATAATAGTCACTTTTTCATTGCTTGTTTAATTTTCAAAATAATTTTTAAAAGCTGTTTTAAGTAGCTTTTAGGTCTGGGTTTTAAGTGGTACAAGCCATACTTCCATAAGGATCCATATGTGCGCTTAAAATTAAGCTCAAAGTTAGCATTTAGGCTTTTTGGCAAACTGTTTTTGTGAAAAAGTGCTTATTGGTTTTTCAGCTTATGGCTTGTCATTTTCTCTTAAGTTTAGTTCAAATAGCTTATTAGGGTAGTTTTAGGTTAGTCATAGCTTATTTGATTTGGTTTGAGCTTAACTTAGCTTATTAGTGTATTTGTGTTTTAAGTAAAAAGTTTAAAAAGAGTCTAAGTGTTACTGTCATTGTATTAAGCTAATTTCCAGCTTATTTTCTAGTTTTCAGAAAAGTTGTTTTCACAAAAAGTGTTCATATTAAGCTGTTTTTCAAGTTTGCTTTTCAAAGTTTTTGCAAAAATAAAAAAAGGGAAGAGGGGAAATTGTGGGTGAGCAGGACTCGAACCCACAACCTCTACCCTCCTCAACCTTTTTATAACACAACACACAACACACTCACCACTGCGCCCTTGGGACTTTTACGTCCTAAGGTGCGTTTTCATTTCTTTTATAACCTTTTTGAGTTTTAGTTATAATAAGCACTTCGAGTGCTAGTTTGATTTTTCCCGGCTTATTGAGTTTAGCACTTTAGGATTTTTCATTTTTCCTGCATTCTGCTTATCATTAGCTACTTTTAGAAATTTTCTAGGATTTTTAGCTTAAAGTTTTATAATTTTCGTGAATTAATTTTGTTAAAAACTTTAAAAAATCATAAAAAATAGAAAAATAATCAAAAAAATAATTTTCTTTTTTATAAAATTTTCTTTTATCATATTCTAGGCTTAGGTTTTAAAATTACTTTCGTAGGGTTAATATTTTGAAATTTCACTTTTTAAAGAACGGGATTTCGTTCCCGTTCTCGTTTTCTTTAATTTTAGCTTAAATCACCCTCGGTTTAGAATTTCCTTAGCCTTTTCTTTTTAAATAGTCAAATAGGATTAGAAAAAGTTAAAAAAAATCATTTTTAGGTTTAATTTAGGTTTTAATTGTCGCGTTTCTTTAATTCCCGTTTACGTTTTAATGCTTACGTGTTTAATTTTCATTTCTTGTTTACTTGTTTTCGTGCATTTATCTACTTGTCATTTATATTTAGTAGGATTTAGAAAACCCAAATCAAAAATCTTAAAAACCATTCAAAACGCGCGATCACGGACTTAAGCGATTTTCAATTCACGCTTCATCGAGGGAAAACGACCCGAGAGGTTTTTGAGACAACTTTGGTTAAAAGTTTGTTTCTTAAATCCGACGGAAAATACTTACTATACTATAATTGTCCTAATCCTTATATACTTATATTATATATAGTGTGTTCGGAGACGGATCATTGGGCGCCGTTGCCGGGGAAGTGTGTTACGATTATTATTGTGTTTTCGTTCGCAAAGATAGTGTTTTGAAGACCCTAATCTCTCGTGAAGTTATCGTTTTTGCATTGTGAAATATTTTTCTTAAAAACCATAAAAATACAAAAATATTTTTCTATTTTCTTTTATTTTAATAACCATTTGTTAATCGTTGTTACGGCTCACCTTTAGATTACGTGCTATAAGGGAAGTTTAAGGCGGGTTTGATCAACATCACCCAAAAGGAGAAGGGTTATTCTAAATAGCGCCTCGCGTTTACCAACTCCTCCGCTTTCTTGTACGTATTTTTAGAGAGCTACCGTCATCGTTTAACTTTTTTCGGATTACCAAAAATAGTTTTCTTTCTATTTTAATTCCTTTCTTATGTTATTATTTTCAAAATCTAAAATTCTCCTCTTAAGTTCGCTAATTTATCTTCTTTATCCTCTTACCCGTTTAATTCTTTGACATGTCTTCGTATAACCAATTTGGTTGTTCATATTGTGGAGGTCCGTTTAATGGTGGAAACTGTCCGAGCTGTAGCAGTGTAGGATCTGGAAATGAGTTTGTCTATGACCCAAATCCTTATTCTTATAATGAAACACCGAACTTCTTCAACCAACCTCCATAATACCAATACGAGACATATTCGTGTGAATTTTGTGAAGGGAACTCTCATCCGAGCTTCGATTGTCAAACAGGGAACACGCCCGTCTTTGATCAGGGTCCCTGTTACAATCAAGACTTTGGATTTAACCAACCTCTACATTATTTTCCGAGTCAACCACAACAATTTCCTTGTGAAAATTGCGGGGTTCTTCATGAAAATTTTTAGTGTCAACCGATGAACCCGAAATTTCAATATTCTAAATTCATTCGGTTTACCAAAATACAACCCCCTAGCATTACACCAATAATCTGGAATCAGTTTAATAACGAACGTGTTATACAATGATGGAAAGAATTTTATGAAATACTTATCAACAACGTGAGCAGGAGGCTTTACTTGTAGCTCAAAGAGAGCAAGAATTACGTGAACAAGAGCAGGCAGCTCAAGAAAAGGAATAATTTTCACCGAAACCCGTCTTTCGTCAACTTATTGAAGAAATGTGTGGCACAAAAGTTTGTGAAGAGCAAAAGCAAAATATGGAAGATACGATGCTAGATTTTCTTGAAGATTGTCGACAAAAAGAGCTTTATTGTATACATAATAATGTTGATAATTTAATTGAAAGTGCTCTTAATTCTAAATTTCTCTTGATTAATTTGAATTCTCAACGTTTCGATAAGGAAAATCAGGAAGTTAAGAATATCGTAGAGCAGGCGACCAAAGTAGAAATCGAAACAATCTTGGCAGAATTTAAAAGTTATTCACAAGAGAGCACTATTCCTTTGAAAATAACACCTCAAATTTCTCCGGTAATGCCGCATCACACAGCGACTTACCAACTGAAGAACTGAGTTACCCCTCTATGTAATGAGGGGATAAGCCAACTTGACACAATTTTCGAAACAGAATCAAAACAAAGTAATAAAGTCTAGTGTCAGAACCTTTGTCCCAACCAAGTAGTCGAGGATTTTTCCGATAATAAACAAACAAAAAAAAAAAAAGAAAGTGAGTGTTATATGCCATGTTTGGATGATTTTTACGCTTTCTCTAATCCTCTCTTTGATTCTAATGACGATTTCACCTCTAGTAGTGACAAGTCACTTTCTAATGAGGATGTTCCAAAAGAAAATTTCAAAATGTATTCGAACCATCTTTTTAATGACGAAGAGATCATTTCTACCAAGATATATCCGCATTCCTTTAATGCCGAGTCTAATCTTATCGAATCTTTGCTTAATCGAGATACTTTGATTGATTCTTCTCCTAAGTTTGATTATCTTCTCGAACTCGCTCATATCGATCCAATTCCACCAGGAATTGAGGAAGTCGACTTTGATCTAGAGGAAGAAATCCGTCTTGTTGAGAGTTTGTCGTATGATAATTCATCTCCACGACCGCCGGAAGAACGTAATTCTGAAAATGTTGATACGATTATCGAGTCTCCCTCTCCATCTCCCATCCCCGTTGAGGATAGTGCCTCTCAAATGAGTAGATCCGATTTAATTTCTTGCTTTCGATGACTCGATCCCTTTCCGGGCATTGAAAGACGACAAGACTCGAAGGGGATATCTGTTTTCTTGAAGAACTACTTAGAAATGATCCCCTTCCCCTTCCCGAAATTGAGTCATCTAACCTTGATCATTTTAATGATCTGTCATCTCCTCGTCCTCCTCCAGAACCACCGGATGTTAAGATTTGCTTTGACGTTGAGCCCGATACGACCGTGAAGAACGATTTTGATGAGCTAAACGAAGATGAATGTTTTGACCCAGGGGGTGAGATTGATATGTTTGCAAATGTTGAATATGACGATTACTTTCTCTTCACATTTATCATTCGAATTTTTCTACCGTATCTCTCATACCCTGAGGTTTCTCCTTTACTTCTCTCCACCGGGAGTGAAGACACCATTTTTAACCTCGACATCTCCACTTAGAGCCGGTAGCATCTCATTGGGATAGAACTTTCATGTGCTTTAATGTTTATCCAAACATTAATGAAAGCCCGATTGAGATTTTCTCTTCCATTTGCTTTCCCCATTGGACACAAATACGGGATCGGAGTCAAGATATGGGACTCGTACCAAAACAAAGCGCTTCAGTTATGGGCGGGCACCTCATGGCGTTATCCATTTTCTTCATTCTTATTTTCTGTCTAATGGTGATGTGGCTAGAAGGCTTTAACTCTTGGTAGTTACCGATTCTTGTATGTTTTGTGCTTGTGATTGTATTGTAGGATGTGACCACACAAATTTTTTGAAGACTCTCGTAAGTTCGTGTGTATCGTTGTTTTTGTCCAGGTCCACGTCGTTGCTTCTCCTAGCCTATTGGCGTTGCCCATTAGTATTTGGGGAAATTTCGATTATCAGAGATTTGTAGCGATAACATCGATATTTTAGCAGTATTATTAAACAATTTAAGGTATTTTGGTATTATTTAAATGAGAGATTATATTTCTGAAATTTTTGAGTTATTGATTGGGTGTGTGAAATTGAATTGAAGAAATTAGGAAATTGGGAGGTTTGTTGGGGGTAGTTTTGGAGTAGATTGGTGAGTAAATTAAATGTTGAAAGTTTGGTTATATAATATAAAAGGTTTAAAAAAAATTATTGTTGTGTTTTGGGGTTGGATTTTTTTGTTGGGTTGTGGTATTTTGTTTTTTGGGGGTGTTGGTTTTGTTGTTATTTTGTGTTTTGTGGGGTGTTTTTGTTTTGGGGGTATAGTTGGTGAGGGAAGGGGGTTTAGTTTTGTTTGGGGTTAAAGTAAGGGGGGGGGTGTGAGGGTGTGGGTGAAGAAGGTTATGTGTGTGGTTGTGTGGGAGTTGAGTGTTTATTGTGATTTTATAAGAATGAGTGAGTTTTTTTGTATTTAGTTTTGGGATTGGAAATGTTGGGTGGTGTTTGTGAGTTGTGGATGTGTGTTTGGTTTGGGGGTAATGATTGGGATAGGGTGAATGGGAAGAGAGGATGGAAAAAGTTGGTTGATAGTTGTGGAGGTTTTAGAAATTTTAAAATTGTGAGAGAAGCAAAATGATAGAGTAGAGTATAAGTTTTGATGCGAAACATAGTATGATTGGATTTCTTTAAGGCTAATAAAAGTTTAAATGTGCTTTTTGCTCCCAACACTTAATAACGTGATATAAATTGGTTGAATAAATATTTTTTTTGGTTTTTGTTGCGATTCCTTAGTTTAATTCACTTCGTAGAGAGTCCTTCTGGTGAAATAGGTACACATCGAGGTTTTGTCAGTGTTGTGGGGAAATAGACTCCTGGACCATGGTCGACTCGCATACCGATGTGGCAGTTGTTAAAAGACCACAAGACTTGAAATTTGGCAATAATAATAATTATGTAATAAACCGAAGCCGAAATAAGACTTCTGGATCATGGTCCGGCTCGCATACCGATGTGACAGTCATTTAAAAGGTGGATGTAATAATAATAATAATAAAAATTGTGGGCTGATAAAATTATTTATGCCTCTTGTCCGGCTCCACAACCGATGTGGCAGTCTCTAAATAAGCACATAGTAATAATAAACTGGTGGGAGACTGATAAAAGTTTGCTGCATCTTAGCCGCTCACAACTGATGATTTGCAGCCTCTAAAAGGTCGAGGACATTACTAGGTCAAAATATTTTATGCTTCGGCATGCTGCCGGCTCACAACCGATGTTGCAAGCCTTTAAAGACGATGTTTAATAATGTTGCAATAAGTCAATAATCAAGCCAAATTTTCGACTCCGGTGTTATCAAATCAAGCCTCCCTCTCTTGGAACTCGAAGTTGAGTTGTTTCGGATGAAAGAAAAGGATCACCCATAAAATACATAATAATACGAAATTAGAACCTTAATATGAACCTTATTTTCACCACATCGTCTCTTTAGGAAAGGATTTCAAACTATTAATGGTCTAAACCGGGTTTACTTTATTAATAAGGACATAATTTATTTGTCATCAATAATAATCAAAAAATCCTTAGAGGAAATTAGGAATAAGGGAGGAAAAGTAAAGTACGCAATTAGCTTTATGAGTAGTGTTAGCATCATAACATGTATATTGCAATGTATCTTGTTTTTAAACTTGTCTTGGAGAGGTGAAAGTCGGGGAAACAATAATTTATCCATTTGGACACTATTTTTTCTTTTTTTTTCCTTGATCCTAAAAATTATCAATGAATAATGAAAGCAATACATTATGTCACACATGAATAAGTTGTAAGTTATATATTATGAAAATCATAAAATAATAAAAAAATATGTTTTTTGAAAAATGGGAAACTGGGTGTTTTAAAACTTGTGATTTCTTAAATTTCTCCACTAAAGACTTTGCTACTTTTCAAAGGATTAGTTTGAGGAAGTTTTGAGGTATTTAGTTTTAGAGCATATAATATTGCGTGAGGACACGGCAATCACTTAGTTTGGGGAATTTTGATATGTGAGAAATCACATATCCTTTTTATACCAAAAATGGCCTTTAAATGATCAAATTGTGCAAATTATGCTTGTATATTGTTTGTTTTGTTATTTGTGATGTGTAGGTACGGATATTGCAAATATCACAAGAAAACGGCCAAAACCGGGCAAAAACAAACACGAGACGGATAGAGTGCACAAGCGCCGGGAGTTTCTAGCAAAAAGTCAAATGGTCAACCCTTCGTCAACCACAAAAAGACAAAACATTGAAAATACCCAAATGAGTCTTAATGTTAAATCAATTTCACCTAAAGTCCAAAATTAATAACACCGTTAGTCCTTTCAATATAAAAGACTAACGGTCGTTATCTCCTAAATCTATATAAAACCTTTTAACCAAAAATCCTTTACACCGGCCCAATTCTTTTTATAAAATTGAGCCCAAGTCCACTCACTTAGCCCCGGGTCAAACTCAAAAAGGTATAAAAAGAAAAGGGTGCGGGAAAAAACTAGGTTTATTGTTCACATTCTTCCCCAAATTTTACCCCGTTTCCAATTACCCTCACTTAAATGAGAATCACCTGTTCTAGAAGCAAAAGATTGACACGTCTGACACTCAGGTGTCCACGTTGGCAATCTCAATGTTTCTCATTGGCTATAGGACGGTGGAAAGACATAGACGGACGTGAATCACATTGATTAAAGTGTTATGGATTATTAGGTTGAGATCAAAAGCTGAGGAGCGCCTCTTGGACCTAGAACATTCCTTCGCCGGCTATAAATAGAAGAGAAGATCACTCAGAGCAAATCATCTAAGAGTAGGGTAGTTTAGAGTAGTGTAGATTAGCTTATTTCCAGCTTATTCGTCTTTTCTTGAATGGTAATCTTCTTTTAAAAGCATTGTAATCCCCTTTTCTTTATTAATGAAATTGCATTGTTACTTTTAAAATTGTGTTTTTACTTCATACAAATTTTTGCTAAATACTATCTATAAGCTCTTAATAAGCTCTCTCTAGTAATCTTAAGCTAGCTTGTCACTTAGTTAAGCTCTCAAAGCTTAACTAAGCCTATTGATACTCATTTCCTCCCCTAAATGTACCTCAGCTTATAAATGGATGATAAGCCAGTTTGGGAAGGGCTTATTGGACTTTACTGGCTTGTTATTTATAAGCCAGAGCTTTTAGATTAAGCTCAAGTGAGCATTCACCTCTGTTTAGCTAAGGTGGAGGTACTTTTCCTTTTACATTTCTCTATTTTCTATTCTGTCAATTAACATTCTAGTTATAATCTGCATTTGAGCTTAATATGTTTGTTTGTAGCTTATTTTTGTTAATCTTAGCTTAAACTTGCTTATCTTAGTGGTTAAATGTTATTTGAGTTCATTTGTTAGCTTATTTTATAAATTGTTTATCATTTGTCTTTAAATTGTGAAAAACCAAAAAAAAAAGTAGCATAGATTAGCATCCTATTAGTTCTGCTTATTTAGCTGTTTAAATCTGTTCTTTGGGTCTAATAAAAGATTAATAATATCAAGTAATTTCATTTTGTACCATAACTTTCAAATTCATAAGCTAAAAATGGGAATAAAGTGTTTAAAGGGGTGTTTGGCTTATGGCAGAAACTAACTTTTTTTTGTCTTTTAAAAACAACTTAATCTTCATTTCAGAGTTTCTGAATCTAAGTTTTAAGGTCTGTTAGTTGTAATCCAGTTTTAATCAAAGTAAGTAGATTGTTAAGCAATAGTTAGAATCTGTTGTGCTCATTAGGTATTTTTTTTAAGGCTCGAAAGTATAAATTTTAGTTGTTGTTTAATGCTCTTTTGACTCCTAGTAAAGGTATTTTTAAAAGTACGTAAAATCCACAGCCTTAATCCTGCACTTTGTTAAATTAGGATTTGGTCATTTTTGTGTACAAAATGCATCAGGTAGGATTATAGACATTAGCTCAATTTCTAGTTCAATTATTAGAGGGTTATAGATAATTATTAGGTCTTAATTTTAGTATACAAGAAAGTATATTTATTTCACTTCAATCTGTTTGAACGTATTTTTCAAAATCTAGCCTATTACTATCTGTTTTTTAGGCTTTAAAATCAGCACTTTTCATTTTCATTAAGATTGTAAAAATTAAAAAATAATAATTTAAGCCTTTTTTTCATTCAGCTTTTTCATTGCTTAATTAATTTTTAAAATAGATTTTTAAAAGGCAGTTTTTAAGTAGCCTTATGTCAGGGGTTTGAATGGTACAAGCATACTTCCATAAGGATTCCCGTTTGGTGCGCTTATAAAATTAAGCTCAAATTAGCATTTAAGGCTTTTAGGCAAACTGTTTTTGTGAAAAACGAGTGATTATTAGTTTTACTAGCTTATGGCATGTCATTTTTCTCTTAAAGTTTAGTTCCAATAGCTTATAAGGTAGTTTTAGGTTAGTCATGGCTTATTTTGATTTGGATTTTGAGCTTAACTTACCTTATTAGTAGTATATGTGTTTTAAGTAAAGAAAGTTTTAAAAAGAGTCTAAGGTTACAGTCCTTGTATTAAGCTAATTTTCAGCTATATTTTCTAGTTATTAGAAATGTTTTTCACAAAAATGTTCATATTAAGCTTTTTTGCAAGTTGCTTTTTAAATTTTTGCAAAAATAAAAAAAGGGAAGATGAAACTTATGGGTGAGCAGGACTCGAACCCACAACCTCAACCCTCCTCAACTTTTTATAACACACCACACACAACACACTCACCACTATGCCCTTGGGACTTTTACGTCCTAAGGTGCGTTTTCAATTCTTTTATAACCTTTTTGAGTTTTAGTTATAATAAGCACTTCGAGTGCTAGTTTGATTTTTCCCGGCTTATTGAATTTAGCACTTTAGGATTTTTCATTTTCCTGCATTCGCGTATCATTAGCTACTTATAGAAATTTTCTAGGGATTTTTTTAGCTTAAAGTCACATATAATTTATTTTGAATTAATTTGTAAAAACTTAAAAAAATCATAAAAAAGTAGAAAAATAATTAACAAATAATTTGCTTTTTTATAAAATTTCTTAATTAACATATACTAGGCTTATGTTTAAAATTACTTTCGAGGTTTTCAATATTTGAAATTCTCTTTTTAAAGAACGAGATTTCGTTCCCGTTCTCGTTTTCTTTAATTTTAGCTTAAATCACCCTCGGTTTAGAATTTCCTTAGCCTTTTCTTTTTAAATAGTCAAATAGGATTAGAAAAAGTTAAAAAAATCATTTTTAGGTTTAATTTAGGTTTTAATTGTCGCGTTTTTTTAATTCCCGTTTACGTTTTAATGCTTACGTGTTTTAATTTTCCATTTCTGTTTTACTTGTTTGTCGTAGCATTTATCATACTTGTCATTTATATGTAGTAGATTTAAAAACGCAAATCAAAAATCTTAAAACCATCAAAACGCTCGAACACGACTTAAGTCGATTTCAATTCACGAGCTTCGTTCGAGGGAAAACGACCCGGAGGTTTTGAGACAACTTTGTTAAAGTTTGTTTCTTAAACCGATGGAAAATACTTACTATAATATAATTGGACCAATTCCTTATATACTTATATTAAATATAAGGTGTGTTTTCGAGACGGAATCCTTGGGCTACACCAATGCTCAGCTATTAGCCTGGACCTTTTTTTTTGCCTTGATTCTCGATAAGCTGTCGAGGGGGATACAAGAGAGCATTCCCTGGTGCTTGATATTCGCGGATGATATTGTGTTAGTTTTGGAAACGCCAGAGGGGCTGAATGAAAGATTAAAGAAGTGGAGGGAGATGCTAGAAGACAAGGGCCTACGGGTTAAATAAGGGACTACGGGTCAGCAGAGAGAAGACTGAATACATGCGATGCGACTTCAACTGGAACGAGAATGACCAGAATAAGGAAGCGGAAATCCGCATTGGCGAACCTATCTTAGAGACGAATGAGTCCTTTAGGTATCTTGGATCTGTGATTCACAAATTCGGCAGGAAAGAGGATGATGTAACACACTGTATTCAAGCATGTTGGCTGAAGTGGAGAGTGGTCACAAAAATTATGTGTGACAAGAACGTCCCTCTAAAGCTGAAAGGAAAATTCTATAGGGTGACGATTCGACCAGCTGTGTTGTACGGGTTAGAGTGTTAGCCGTTAACGAAGGTCCAAGCAAATAGGATGGAAGTTGTAGAAATGAGGATGTTAAGGTGGACTTGTGGTAAGACCTTACTAGACATGATCCCGGATGGAGCTTTTCGAAGAAATCTCCAAGTTATGGCTATCGTCAACAAGATGAGAGAAAAATGATTGAGATTGTTTGGCCATGTCAAGAGGAGACTACAATCAGCACTTGTTATGAGGGTGGAGTCTATTATCGTCGATGGCGTGAGAAGAATGAGTAGACCAAAGCTCAGGTAGGAGGACCGACTAAAGACCGACCTAAAGGAGCTGTTGTTGTCTAAGGACATGACCTATGATAGGAACTCTTGGAGAACTAAGATTAGGGTAGACGAGGAGGATGCATAAGTGTCACTTTGCTTTCCCCTACTCTTAGTCTTTTCGTTTGCTCGTAGGCCCTTCTTGCAATCTAGGAGTTTCTTGCTTGTGGGTAGGCTTTTCTCGTTTTTCCTGCTCTTCGCTTAGCTGTTTTCCCTTTTTGTGTCTTTTATCCCCTTGCGTATGTTTTTTGGCTGTTATGTTTTTATCTGATTGCTCTGCCTTATCTGCTTATATGTGCCTACTTGTTCTTTTTTTCTTTTGTTCTTTATGTGCCCGTAGGGTATTTATGTTAGGCTTAGCTTTTCTCCTTTTAAATATATTTGTTGGCTTTTTTGTTGTTCCGATTGCGTTTTGGCTGGTTGGCTTGTATCTGCTTGTCCTGCCCTATCTTCGCCTATATGCCTCATTGTGTTTTTGCATTTATGTGCCTGTTGTGCTTTTATGCTCCTTTTCTCCTGTGTCGGTATGTGTCTACGTCCGCCTATGTGTTTCTTGGCTCTATGTTGGTATGCTTGTTTTGTTATATGCTCTCTTTTTCGTCTCATCTCGTGTGGTCTTTTTGGATGCACGATCACTTGCCGGAGGTCTTTATAGAAGCAATCCCTCTACCTTCGGGTAGGGGAGTGACTGTATACATCACAACTCCCCCATACCTCGCTCATGTGGAATTGGGTACAGTTGTTGTTGTTGTTTATTTGTTATCATTAAAACATAAAGGAGACTTTGGCCATTATTGCACCAACACCTTTATATTTACTTGATTTCTAAAATACAAAACTACCAAAAAGAATCTTGTTCCGTCTCTTAAATCATTTCGTCATACTTTGCAAGTCTACCTCGCTATTCTTCTAGAGAATAATTAATCCTCCGGACTTACCTTTGCTACAAAACAAAGTTAAGTGCACTGCATAAGAGGTTGTAAAGCTTGTTGTGCCGCTACACATTAAAATCAATCGTTTTTTTTAAATTAGGTTAGTATTTCTAGCGTGTGACATTTTGAATTTTGAACTATTGTTGCCATAAGAAATTTAATAATAAAAAAACTGAGTCGTTTAAAATTTGCGAGTCTTATGAGAGGTTTGAGATCAATGTAGACCCAACATTTAGTAAAGACTCAATGGACAAATCATAGTCACTCATATTTTTCATCAAAAAAAATTCCTCACTTTCCACCTCTTTTTTAAACATAAAATATCTTGCAAACGGTAAATCCTTAAACGACAAAAAGTACACCATCGCGACGAGAATTAAATCATCTTTCTATAGGGGGGGGGGGGCTTCTATATACTTTCGATGAATTTTTTTTCTAATTTTTTTAGTTACGTCTGTAAAAATAACATGTGATTTGTATCACAAATCACATGTGATTTCATAAAATCACATATGATTTCATAAAATCACATGTGATTTTTATAGACGTAACTAAAAAAAATTCGAAAAAAGCTCGTCGAAAGTATATAGAAGCGCCCCTTTATTGAAAGATAATTTAATTCTCGTCGTGATGGTATGTTTCGTTTTGCGTAATGATTAACGTTTTATGAGATATTTAATTTTTTTAAAAAGAGGTGGAAAGTGAGTTTTTTTTAATTTGATGGAATAATGAAAGGATATGATTGGTTCATTGGATATTTACTAGATGGTATGCTGAACTTTTCTCATGAGTTTAATCACACAATAAGCAATATACATAAAACTGCAAGATCGTGTTATGGGGATGTTCAAGCAAACAAACGCTATTTTGTAGTGTATTTACTGTTTTTAAAGGGGTGTTTGGCTAAGCTTATATGATGGGCTTATGACCTTATTAGTTTATATGTGTTAAATAAGCCTAAACTAAGTGTTTAGCTAAGTTTATATTACTGGGTTTATGAGCTTATATAAGTGGGTTTTGGTAAGACCGAACTTTGTGGCTTATATAAGGAGGGGTGAGCTTATATAAGAATATTATATAAAAAGACTTTTATACCCTTATTTAATAATTACACTCATTTTAATTTTATGTACTTTTTTGTCATTTCACCTTATTAATTATATAAGCTAAATCAAACACTTCACAAGAGCTTATGAGCTCATGATATATAACATAAGCATAAGCCCAATTCATAAGCATAGTCAAACACCCTCTAAACATAATTTCTAGCGGTAGTGGTCAAGAAGGTTCCGGTCACCCCAAAGTAGTACTCCGTAATTTACTAAAATAAGCATATACTCCGTACTACGTATTTAAATATCTAATGCTTGGTCCTACAAAGACTATGGAAATAAAGTAAGGGTGCGTTTGGTTCATTAGCGGGTTTGGATTAAGATTTGGATTTGGTTTAGGATTAGGATTTTGTTTTGAGTTGAAAAAAAAAGTAAGAGATAGAAAATATATAATAATGTAATTTTTTATTTAATTTATATGATTTAAAATTAATATTTCTATCTTAGAAAATAAGAAAAGAAAGGAAGTAAATTAAGATGTGGCTAGGAAATTACTTGGGCTCACAAAAGTAAGAGTTACAGCTCTAATCCAAGATACATGCGTAACTTTTACAAAATCCTAACTATCTAGGCTTGAGTACCACATTTCAACTTTAAGATTTCAACCAAACACTTATTTTCGTGTCTAACCCAATCTTTTGGCTTAAAACCCTCCAACCAAACTGCCCCTAATTTGTCTTTAAAGTCGTCTATATTGGCTCTCTTTTATTGTTATTATAGTCTTTTTTTGGTAGCTATAAGCTTGGGATATTATCAATGTTATAAATAGCGTAAGGCGTGGCGTGGCGTGACGATATAGTCAAGCCTCACACTTTAAGAGCCATGATGAGTCATGCCGTTTTCTAAGACGTGACTTAAAGCGGCACAAAATATGAAAGTATTTATAAATTTATATATTTATATCATATTTCAAGAAATGTATTGGGTTTACAAAAAAGTGTCATACATAAGGAATAAAGTCAATAAGCAATCTTTTTGCATGTAATATGTTTTATTTCTATAAAAAAACGTTTTTATTGAAATCGAATTCAAAAAAAGCCTCCACGCATCACGTTTTATCACGCCTTATCACGTTTTTTCACTTCTCATCTCACGTCAGGCCTTAAGACTACGCCTTAGTCTATTGCGTAGCGTGAAGGTAACGCCTCGTGCCTTTGCGACGCTTTAACGACGCCATAGTGTGTCTTTTAGAACCATAGACATTATATTAGTTTATTTAAATTTGTAAGTGATGATTGTAAGGGCTATAATGATATGTAGTAGCTTAATACACTAACCATTTTCGTTCGTCTTTTATATTATGTTACATCTGTAACTATTGACAATTTGTTTACTCAATAATTATTGCACAGTTTCGGCTCTTTTAAAAAGATATTTAAAGTTACGCCACCGGTAGTGGTGTAAGAGTAAGGAATTGAAGAAGCTTATAGAACATTATATTTTTATTGATTGATAAAAAAACAAAGAGATGTGTATAATCAGCATGACCTATGAGTAAAATGATCTTTAGATTCAAGATTGTATATGTTCAACATTCAAAACGGGAGAACACATACACAATCAAGACATTATATACAAGATCATTTATCAACACTCTAACGACTCGCGTACTTGCATGTTGGCATACAATGGAGAAAAGGGAAACATATATACAAATTTCTTCAAAATACTTTTTTTTTCCTATCTTTATAAACATCTTCAAATTAAATACTCTCTGACCGTCTCGTGGATTTTGATGGCTCCGTGCCATTATCACAAAAAGGCTATTAATCACACACATAATATACATATGTATGAGTAGTGTACGAACTAATTAAACTCGAGTCTCATATATAATAGGATTGCATGAAATTTGATAATCTTCGTGAAGCGATGACCCTATACAATCGCACCTCTTGCACTCCCCTAAACACAAACTAAGAACACCATAAAGACATGTCTTCAAATAATTCCACGTCATCAAAGATATTACCATGCCCTAGCGTATGAGGTGACGGTAGCATTAGTTCCCCTGCCATACTTCCAAATATTTCATCCACGTCCACCTCATACACAATTTTGGCAATCTCTACGATCGGCCTAAAAGCCTTGGCTGCTTCGGCAGCTGCCTTTTGTATGTCGAGTACATCACTGGATTTCGGGATAGGCAGACGCCATACCGAGTCAGCAAAATTTAAACACGCGGTAGGACCCCTTAGTGCTAAAACTGCCACGTCGTGTGCCCTAGCTGCCATGTCAGCAGTATCATGGGTACCAAGCCACACTCTGGACTGCGTTATCGGATGTCTCACTTCACAGACCCATTTACCATACTCCCTACTTCTTACTCCTCGATATATAGGGTGTCGTGTCTCCTTAAATATTTTTCTTCCTGCTCTTTTCTTAGGATTTTGTGAAGCCAGCATGACTTCAGCTGGTTCTAAAGAGGTATGTACAACGGATAAATTTGCCCGAAGAAGGTAATTTGATATGCAACTTGCAACTAGTATGCTTGATATTTATACATGTGTAAGATAGAATTAGATGTGTGCGTGTGAAGAGTGGTACAGGAATTGAAGCCACAAGTATGTGAGTGAGAATATGAGAGATTTATTTGAGCTTGTGACTTTGTGTTACCATTTTCATTACCTTGTCTCATCTTGTAGAGACAATAATCGAGCAACATGCATTTGATACTAGAGCCGCACAACACAAATGTAGTAGTTGGCGTGAAAATGACATTATGTTTTTTATATCATGCGTGATGATAATAAATATCTGTACCATTATGCTTAAAAAAATTCCTAGATAATGATACCCACTAATCCACCGCCCACTATCCGGCATGTCATTATATGTTTTATTGCGTAAAATAGATAAAATTGATTTACCCGCTATGTTTTTTTTTCTATTTATGGACATACAACAAGAATAACGATATTATATGTACCCGCATTATATATATACTCATTTAAGACGCAAAACGACGCCCTTTTTTAGCGTAAAACGATGTCGTATCACCGGCTCAATCATTAGCCCAAAACCAGCGAAAGCAAAACAAATAATGTTTCGAAAAATTTACAAAACGGCTCCTTAACTTTTAACTATTTACGACTTTTTATATAATAAATTTTATTTATCAAATATATAACACATATCTACTGATTCATTCAGATCAAAAAATAACCACGGTTAGATCTTCCAGTTTCGAACAAAGCGATCCAAATATTACAATGCTTCTAACATACGCACGATTTTATAAAAAATATTAAAGTTTAAAATAACGTACCATCAACTTTTAACTATTTACGACTTTCTTATATAATAAACTTTATTTATCAAATATATAACACATATCTACCAATTCATTCAGATAAAAAATACCTGCGAAAAGATCTTCGAATTGCGAACAAAACAAGCCGCATACTGAACTTTTCAAAAAATAATAAACTTTATTTTATCAAATATATAACACATATCGACCGAATATTTCAATTCGTCATAAATAAAATTGCCTCTGTTATACATTGCAGGAAAAGATCTTCGAATTGTGTCGAACAAAACAGTCCAATTTTTTGCATGCACATCTGACCTACTGTACGAATTTTATAAAAAAATGTTAGATTTAATAAATATATATATATATATATAATATATATAAATAATATATATATATATATATAATATATATATATATAATATATCATATATATATATAAAATAGATTAATATATATATTATCAACCTTCAAAAAACACACAACACACCATAAACTACTTAATAACTTTAAAATAAACGACATGGGTCAGAAATGTACAATTCTGTAAAAGTTTAAATTATATAAATAATGTATATTTTTTTGCCATTTACAGCCGGCTCAACATAGAAAAAAAATTACAGAACGTACCTTAAACTTTTAATTATTTACGGCTTTTTTATATAATAAACTTTATTTATCAAATATATAACACATATCCACCGATTCATTCAGATAAAAAAGTACCGGCGGAAAGATCTTTGAATTGCGAACAAAACCAGGCGAATGTTGGAATGCTTCTGACATAACTTTAAAATAAACGACAGGAGTCAGAAACGTACAATTCTATGAAAGTTTAAATTATATAAATAACCTACATACTAAAAGTCGTTCACTTTATAAATAACCTATACTTCTTTCCTTTTACGACTGTATTTAAAAACAGATTTCACATTCATATTTATATTTATATACATACCAAAAGTCGTTTGCTCGCTCAAAAATCCAAGTCACGCCGTTTTGGTCTTTCAAGACCCGTTAACGTTTATGAACTTTAATAAGTAAATACATTTAGTATATGATTCCAGGTACATGTCATACTATTTAAATACGAATACCACATATTTTGTTAACCAAATAAGTAAACAATAATATACTCGCCCCAACGATAAATACTCATTCAAATTTCTTGATTGTTAAAAAGAAATGTTCAATGAAATAAAATACATGTGTTGCATACAAGTCAGCCCCGCCGCAACGCGCGGACACATTCCCACTCAATATTCATTCGAAATCGATTCGCAAAAAATTATGCCCCGCAGCAACGCGCGAGAAATCTTGCTTGTTTTTTTTCATTTATAGACATACAACAAGAATCACGATGTCTCAGTATACAAAGAAATATAAACCTGGCATTAGGAACAGGAAGGTTATTAGTAAAAGAAATCATAGAAACTTCAGTTAAGACCTACACGGTTAAAGAATTGTTCGGTTAACCATGACTACTTTCTACAAACTATATCATCTTCAAATCCCTATTCTTTTTTACACGTTAGTCTAATAAGAACCCTCTTAAGCACCCATAATACCAATTTAATCGGCGCGTCTATCTTCTATGTGGCAAAAAAAATCTTTCGTGTACTAGACTTAATATTTTCTTATGTATCATGTACTAGACTTATTATTTTCTTAGGATGCTTGTTGAACCATTTAACAAATAAAGTTTTTGTTCGTTTTTCTTTTGTTGTGCAAGTGTAACATTTGACCCGTTTTATTTTATAATTAACGTTAACTCAACTAATTGGACTATTATGAAGGCCAAGTTAGGATGGATTTCTTTTACTTTATAATATGATTAATTAATCAAAATTGAATAACTCGTAACCCAACTAACTTGGAAAGAGTAGCACATCCATACACCACGTTCAACTAAGAATAATAATGGGGCGGTTGTGGCCGGGAAGAGGGGGACCCATATCCTAAGCTTGATTGAAGAATATTGTCGCGAACCCATCACAATCCTCACCCTTATCAAGGTACCTTGTTGTGGAAAAATGATCCCCTAACCCGCCTTGTCAGTCATTGAGGATTTTATTGGTGTGTCATGTTTAGTCGAGATGCTACATCATACATATACTATTCTCTATGTATTATATTTGTTTCAGCATTCGCAATACAATTTAATGCAATCAGTTATGTTAACCGATAACCCGCGAGTAATAACAATAAGGCTCTAGCCTTAAAAGGTCTTCAACAATAGAATTAAACATAGATAACGTCAAGTTAC
>BQNB010008168.1:79349-90973 GCA_026074375.1 Tanacetum coccineum
GACAAGATTACGGACCTACACCAAATCCATGAAGAAGTATTGTTCACAAAGCATGGAGACGACGTCGCAGGCATAAAGCGACGCCATCGTGAACTATCCAGTGACGACGGCAGAGATCTAGCGACGACGTCAGGATGTGGCCGACTTAAAAAGGATCTAGAATCATCCACGTAGCGATGGCGTTAGGACTTCAACACGACACAGTCGCAGCGATATCTCTATATATACAAAACTAATTTTAGGGTTTTAAGTGTGTAACTTTGTATAACTTTTGGGAGACGAACCCTAGTCTTTGTAACAGCTTTAAAGGTCGTTTTTAGGGCCTCAAAACCCTATTGTAACTACTTTTTATCCATGTTTTAATCAAGTAAGAGTGTTATTCATTAATCATTCAATATGTCTATGTGTTGTGTGATTAATTAATGCTCTTGCTTTATCCTTAACATGCTAGGCTAAACCCTCCTTTATATTTGCTTATGATTGCATGAAAGTCGGATTATAGATCCTATTACTGTTGCTTCTTGTTGATGAATGTGCGCGTTAGGCTTTAGAAACCTGCTTTTGTCTGTATCGCTGTTGACACGTCTAAGGAAACGCGAGTGCGTAGAAAGGATACAATTGGGTAACAGTCTTCATACTACCTTACCCCCTTATAAGGTTGACTCCCCTTAATATATTTCACGCATTTAATATACTCTTAGGGGCCTTGTAATAGTCTTCATACTACCTTACTTGTGCGTTGCCTTAACGGAATATTAAATAGACGATGGGTTCATGTAATCCGTACATCACCTAGGAAATACTTACACAAATCATCACAAGTGTGACAAGGCAACGGGATTAGGAGAAGCAATCTGATAAGTAAAGCAAGATTAAGTAAATACATTTAATTATCATAAAGTTATCACTAGTAGATTAGATATTAGTTTAGTTAATAGTTAAACAAACCAACCTCTTAAACCATAGATTTACCTGCTTTCTATAAAATATAAAAACACAAAAATAATCTTCTCTCATCCCCTAGAATTCTGTTAGACCGTGATCAAGCCTTCCCAACCTAGTCCCCTAGAGAACGATAATGCCTATACTACTACTACAACGGTTAGGTACTCTGCCTAGGGAGTTGTAAAACTTCTTGTTGAAGTCCTACGACGACACCATCAAGTTTTTGGCACCGCTACGTGGGGAATAGTTAGGTTTTGATCATAGTTTAACTTAGTTCTACTCCCTTGAATCCTTTCAAGTGAGACTTTAATTCTGTATATTAGATTTCTCATAGTCTATCTTTTCTTTGTGTTAATTGTTTTGTAACCCATTCTCGTCAACCTCCATAGGAGACGAGAATCCTATCTGTACTCTTAGAGATTACTCCAAACCTAGCCACGAAGGCTAAAGGAATACCATCGAGCTCCCTGTAGGGAACAACGTGGTACCTCTTCGATCCGACACCATTTGGTTGGTGCAAAACGGCTTCTCATTCCACGGACTTCGGTCCGAGGATCTAAACCAACACCTCAAGGATTTCTTAAAACTTGTAGACTCACTTGACCTTGATGGTAAACAGGGAAAGAACCTGCCTGCGTTTATTTCAATTTTCCCTTCGCGATCAAGCTAGCAACTGGCTTGAACGTCTTCCTGCAGGATCCATCACCACATGGGAGGATCTTACTACTCGTTTCCTTGCTCAATTCTTTCCACCGGGAAGGACCACAAAACTTCGCAACAATATCCTGATGTTCCAACAACATCATGGAGAATCTCTATATGAAGCATGGACACATTTCAAGGACTTACTACAAAAACTCCCTCATCATGGCATCGAACTTTGGCTCCAAGTCCAAATTTTTATGACCATGTCAATCCCGTCACAAGACGAACCATTGACCAATTGGCCGGTGGTAAGCTTCGTGACTGAAACGCCAAAGAATCCTGGGCATTATTAGAGGACCTCGCCCTTTATGACAACGAAAGTTGGAATGACCCAAGGGATTTTGCTAAGCCGGTCAAGGCAATCACTTTGCCTCAAGACGTCCCGAGTACATCTGACCACTGTCTAATCTAGCTCGAAAATTAAGTCCAACGCTTGATGGAAGCTCATCTTGCTCCAATACAACCTGCACAAGTGAACAAAGTCACTACCTCATGTGAGATCTGCAGTGGTCTCTACGACACTTAGTATTGCATGGAAGATCCCGAACAAGCCTTTGTGGAATATGCATCCCCGTGTACCGATGAAGCGGGAGGTAAGTGGTACACTTTTAAGCCCGAGCAAAACAATTTTGCTGACACCTATAATCCATCATGGAAAATTCACCCAAACCTTAGGTGGAGACAACCCTAAAATTCTCAAAATAATTTTTCAAACCCACCTAACCGGTTCCAACCCGACCGTTCAATCCTGAACCGTTCCTTCAACAACCGTCCTCAAAGCTTTAACAATCAATCAAATCTAGAAGGATTGGTATCAAATTTCATGGCATCTCAAGATGCTAGACTGTTCAAGTTTGAAGCTAATTTCAAACAACAACATAATGAGATAACCAACAAAATCGACAAGTGTTAAAGGCCATCATCGATCGAATAGCGGGCACACTACCTAGCGATATGGTTAAGAACCCGAAACTGAGTACTTCCCTAGTTTTGTTTGCTCGTTCTTACCCAACTAAAGACCCGCAATGCTCAACCCATGTCCATGGTTCGATCAACACTGTCACAATCCGTTCTAAGCAACAAAGCGACTCCCATAATGACAAAATATAAGAGAATGAGGAAGAAGAGAAGGACAATCTAGAAAATATCCATTTCAACCCTTCCACACCACCCGATCCATCTATTTCATTTATCACCGAAAAAGTCCTCAAACTCAATTCATTCTTTGAATCACTCGGGTTGGTTCCCTAATCATCCAACACCAAACTAGTTTGCACCAAAGGGGATGACGACGACGTAATGTTTATTGAGATAGTCTAGAAGAATGATGATTCCCGCAAGGAGGAACCCGAAGTAGGAGAACAAGAAGTGGAATATTTTGACATGTTACCAACTAGGAGTGAACTAGCATATCACAAATACCTTATGTGTGGTCTAATCCCTTCTATATTTCTAAGGAACCCCATCATCATAGAAGGATGCCCATCAAACATCAAGATACCATGCAACATTAGACATGTGCATGTGGAGAAAGCCTACATTGACCTTAACTCTCCTCTAAATATCATGACCCGGATGATGTATAATTGGATCATGAGAAGAAAACTTAAACCTATAGAGAATTCAAATAGGGTAGTTAGCAATTTCATAGGAAGGATTAAGGGAATGCATATTTTCATAGAAAACTTCACATATGTCATAGACTTCATGATTGTCGATGATATTAGTACAATCATAGACCATAGGATGTCACAAGTAGTGCTAGGGAGGACTTTAGTTTAAATATCCAACATGACTCACGACCCACCCAAAGGTGTAGTAAGGTTCACTAACGGGACCGAGGAAGTTGCTTACAAGATGCCCCATAAGATTGAGCAGTATAACTCGCTATCGAACTTAGAAAAAGAGTACACAAAATTGGTCTACCTTAGGAACGAGGATGACAAGAGAAGAGGAGTGGAATAAGTGATGAGAAAAACATTAGGATTTTACAAAGAATGTTTAGAGCTTGGACCCGAGTATGCGACTGGAATGGATGATGAAGGAGAAGTCACGTAAGGATGTGTGACTTCGAGCCTAGCTACAAGACTCATAAATAAAGAAAAGCGCTTCTTGGGAGGCAACCCAATATTTATTTTTCTCGCATATTAGGAGTGTCTTGTGTTTTAATTCTTTATTGTTTGTTTTATTATGTTTGAATTATTTTGTAATCATGCTTTTTTTGTTTGTAACTTCCTCTTATTTGCAATCAAAGGTATTTTGCAACAAAATAAGTGTAGAGGAAATATCCGGTTTTAGACCAATTTAAACATTTAAAATAAATTGTTTAGATTAATTCACATCAGTTTTGAGTCATATGATTGTAACGATTAATTACAGGTTTTTATGTAGTGCTTTCTTCATATTTGACTAATAAAATTGCGTGCAGGAAATTTCTCATTAAAAACGAAGAGGAATTTTTCACAGTGCCTGGAGACAGCGTTGGGATAAAACCCGACGGCGTCGCGTCTCCAGCAATGTGAAAATTCGAAAATCTTTAAGTATGTTTGAAAAACAAAATGTGTAATATTTAAAATTTGTAATTCTTTTGTAAACCTGCATAAACCTATAATTATATCATTACTCTCATCCTATCTTTACTGCTTTCATAGAGTCGAAACCCTAAACTCTTATTGTATTTATATCTATCCCATGGATTTTACACTTGGTGTAGTTGTCTTTTTCTTTGATTTATAGGTTATATTTGACAAGAAGAAGCTTGGAAGATCTTAGGATGTTTTCATTAGACGACTCTTAGAGGACGATTTGGCCAGTTATCACATGTTTCTTCTCCATTATTGAGCAAACCAGGGGAGTACTAGTTTCTTTTACTTGTTTTCTTTTCCCTTTATTCATTTTTACGGGTACTTCTATAGAACGCTAGGGACAATGTTCAACTTAAGTATAGGGGGGAATAAGCCTTAGAAACTATTCCTTCATTTGCTATTTGCTTTGTTCCTTAAAATGATGGGTAATATATCGAAACATAGCATAAAAATGTAATTTTGACCAAAATTTAAATTTTTTTATGACACATACCGACTAAAATCGAGTATTAATAGCGTCTCATGGATAGGAATGTGTATGACTAGCACAAAAACCCTTAAAATTCCACCGCAAAAATGTGAGGTTCGCCTTTAGATCTTTAGGAATTCGGGTATCCATTATTGATACCCAAGATAATTTATACATTTAGCTTTCTCGAGTTAAGATTCGAATGCAGTCATATGTGTCTATTTTGTCATTACGGATGTGTACGTATGGTCTTTGTTGCCTTTTTTGGAGCATTGGTATATGTATTAAATTATATGAGTGTACCGATAGCATATTAAATTCTAGAACTTGTTTTTGTGATGCATCCTGAGATCGCATAGTGAGTATTAGGATTTGCTAGAAAAGAGGCACTAGGATTAACCCATGTTTTAAACATGTAATTGTTATTATGGTCACATCGACTATATAACTATCTCACACCCTTGCCATGCACTTATTTTTAGTACAGGATACCCATAGTACAACCCTTCGAGCCTATTCTTTTTCACAGTTCTCTTAATTTTTTGGTTAAGCCGGACTATTAATGAAGAGCATTATCACCCATAAACCAATCGTTACACCCAAATCGCCTTAGCCTACCTTGCATGTACTCACCTTTAGTACATTATTGTTTTAACCTAAGTTAATTATTTGAGTACACGGTTACTAAGTCCTTATCTTTGTAAATAATATTTTGGGACGATTAGGATACATGGTAGTATTCATCTTATGAAGAAATTGGGGAAGAAGTAATTTATTACCCCCAATAAAGCCAATAAGCTCCATGTTATTTTGATCCACCTCAAACGAGTTCATTAGTTAAATTGTAAATAATCGAGTATGTAAAAGTTCAAGTGTAGGGGTGTATCTATAAACCCCCATGATGTATTATATGTTTAAGTAATGACAAGGCAAAAGTGTATGAAAAAATGTATATAAAAAAGAGTGAAAAAAATGTACGGGCTGCCATTTTCTTATGTTTTATATTTATATTAGAGTCAAGAAAAGAAAAAGAAAGAGATTGGTGTAGATTTTTGTAGAGTTTGTATATTTTGTCCAAGTCTTTGGCTTAGCAACCAAACTAACGTGTATTCTTATAAATAATTAGCTAACCCATCCACTCCAAATTCACTTAAAGTCACCACCCAAATGTATCCCATCCGTTTCCGTTTCCATTAAAGTTATTTTACACCTATACCCCACAACCCTTTAAAAGACCTTTTGGATGGTAATGAATAATGCTTGCGCCTAGCGGTGGAGGTTTGATCCTTTACCAAGCCTATGGTAATTTATATGCTATGACAGGTAATGAGTGTTGATTTTTTGTTTCTCCATAGTTATTATAATTTATTATACACCCAAGAGAAAGAGAGAATCCCAAACACTTATGTGGGGTGCTAGTATATAATTTATGTGCTTTTAATTACGAGGTCTAGAAGGTTGTGTTGTAAAATGCTTTTAAAGAGTAGGTTAAATGACCCTAATATTGCTATTGTCTAGGTAGAAAAGCCCATTTACTTGAGGACAAGCAAATCCTAAGTGTAGGGGTATTTGATGAGGTGTTATTTTATACATTATTTTAGGATCATTTAACCCCCTAAATCATGCAAATATGCCCAGATTATGTGCTTAATCATTTGTTTTTAGGTTTTTAGCACTTGGATGGCATTTGAAGAAAATATACGTAACTTAGGCACATTTGGAGAAGAAACGGACAAGATTACAGACCTACACCAAATCCATGAAGAAGTATTGTTCACAGAGCGTGAAGACGGTGTCGTAAGCATAAAGCGACGCCGTCGTGAACTATCCAGTGACGGCGTCAGAGATCTAGCGACGGCGTCAGGACATGGCCAACTTAAAAAGGATCTAGAATCATCCACGTAGCGACGGCGTCAGGACTTCAACACAACGCCGTCGCAGCGATATCTCTATATATACAAAACCGATTTTAGGGTTTTAAATGTGTAACTTTGTATAACTTTTGAGAGACGAACCCTAGTCTTTGTAGCAGCTTTAAAGGTCATTTTAGGGCCTCAAAACCATATTGTAACTACCTTCTATCCATGTTTTAATCAAGTAAGAGTGTTATTCATTAATTAGTCAATATCTCTATGTGTTGTGTGATTAATATATGTTCTTACTTTATCTTTAACATGCTAGGCTAAACCCTCTTTTGTATTTGCTTATGATTGCATGAAAGTCAGATTGTAGATCCTATTACTGTTGCTTCTTGTTGATGAATGTGCACGTTAGGCTTTAGAAAACCAGCTTTTTTCTGTATCGCTATTAACACGTCTAGGAAAACGCGAGTGCGTAGAAAGGATACCATCGGGTAATAGTCTTCATACTACCTTACCCCCTTATATAGTTGATCCCTCTTAAGATATTTCACGCATTTAATATACTCTTAGGGGCCTTGTAATAGTATTCATACTACCTTACTAGTGTGTTGCCTTAACAGAATATTAAATAGACGGTGGGTTCGTGTAATTCGTTCACGACCTAGGAAATACTTACACAAATCATCACAAGTGTGACAAGGCAACATGATTAGGAGAAGCAATCTGATAAGTAATGCATGATTAAGTAAATACATTTAATTATCATAAAGTTATCACCAGTAGATTAGATACTAGTTTAGTTAATAGTTAAACAAACCAACCTCTCAAACCATATATTTACTTGCTTTCTATAAAATATAAAAACACAAAAATAATCTTCTCTTAACCCCTAGATTTCTATTAGACTGTGATCAAGCCTTCCCAACCTATTCCCTTAGAGAACGATAACAACCCCTGAGTCTTGCCTATACTACTACTACTACAACGGTTAGGTACTCTGCCTAAGGAGTTGTAAAACTTCTTGTTGAAGTCCTACGACGACCGCATCATGCTCTTAGATCTTCAAGAATCAAACAAGTCATTGTGTGAACTGAAAAAATGTTTTGCAAACCTTGAGGAATACAACATTTCTCTTGACATTGCTTTTCAAAATCACAAAGAAAAAATGATTAATGATTCTCAGACAAACAATAATAATCATTTGGTTAAAGCAATCGATAACCAATCTTTTGAGATAAACGAGCTAAAAGTCGAATAGCAAGACAAAACACTTGTAATGAATGAGTTGAAGCATCGGTTATCTCAAGTGCATGGAAAGAGTCCAATAACTCAATGTGAATCACCAAACTTTGATTTTAGGATTCAAAAAATAAAGGATGAGAACGTGTCTCTAGCTTTTCAGGTTTCTTCCTTGTCAATGAACGAGAACACATTAAGTTAGAATATAAAAAACTTTATAATTCAATAAAGCAGACACGGGCAAAAACCAAACTTCAAACTGACTCTTTGCAATAAAAGCTAAATGATCAGATTTCTAAAAACACCATGTCAATAGCACAGTTAAAAGCAAAGTTTTTTGAATTTCAATTGAATCAAAATGGTACAAGTGTAAATACTAAGCTTTCTAAACCTCCAACTGCAGGAACTAAACTTTATCCAGTAACTCCGCCCTAAATCAAAGGTTATTCCTAAAGTTATTGAAAAAAATGATCTATCAAAATTAGTCACTTCACACTTGACTACCAACAAGATAATTGAAAAATACACAAAAGTTCTTGCCCTGTGTTTGCTTAAGATTGAGTTTGAACCAACCAATGCGTACTTTAAGAACAACAAGGTTGTGCAACGATATTATCTGAATGTAACTAAGGAGCATGTAGCAACACTACAGGAATTATTAGAAGAAGCTAGATCATTAAAACCTTTAGATGAACATATAGGTCATGCCTCTAAGTTTGCCGAGTGAATTCAAGAACTGTTAGTGTATGTTAGTGCCTCATGCCCTTTCACTCAAAGCGGGAATGAAAAGTGGGCTCCCGCTACAAGCCATAAAAAGATCAATAAGCCTTACGTTGATGCATCTAAATCAAAACAAATAGTAGTTAATGACACACAAAAGCATGCTGTAAAGCAAGACACTCGAAAGACTAACAACTCTCTGTTGCCTTCTACAAGAAGAGTAAGCTATATTGATGCTAGCGGAACAAAGCCTAGGAGCAATACAAGGAATGATAGGATCATGCGACCATCAAGTAGAAGCAAAACGAATAAAGTAGAAGACCAATTTAGGAAGTTTAAGTCTAGTTCAAATAAGACCAATCATGTTTTCGATTGTTATGCGAATGTTAAGAATGTTGTTGTGCCAAACAATTCTGAGAATGTTTGCTTAACATATAATGAATGTTTGTTTTTTATGCAAATCATGATGCTTGTGTTGTTAAATATCTTAAAGATGTGCAAAAACGTAAAAAGGCTAAATCCGTCATACAAAATTTTAAAGGGACTGGAAACCAACCAGATGGATCTTTAAAACTGTAAGACTTAAATGGATTCCCACTAGTAGGACATTTAACTTGGTAGGAAAACTATGCCTCCTTCTTTTTCTAATGAAACATTTGGCATAGTTATTCCTCCTGGACATATCTTAAAAACCATAGTAATTCTGGTTGATGTATCGTGTCTTAAACTAAGTCTTAGATATGGCAATGCCTGATGATCACTCTCTAAATTGCATGTTAAATACAGACTGTCATCCATTTACGTATACATGATTTGGATGTGATGGGAAATCTATTCGGATGAAGATCTTCTTACCTTGGCAAGTTGATATTAGAGTCACTTAGGTTCACTAACAACCCGAAACCCAATCAAAAGTTGGGGATCCACCCTTTTGTAAATATGTTTTTCTTATTTCTTTTTGTGCAGATTGTAGAAATTGTTCTTTCGTATTTAGACTTCGGGTGTTCCAAACACATGACGGACACCGTGATAAGCTCATCAATTTTGTTTCCAAATTTATTGGAATGGTTCGATTCGGCAACGATCATTTTGCAGCAATTATGAGAAACAGAGATCTACAAATGGGGAATATTCTTATTTCACGTGTTTACTACGTTGAAGGACTTGGTCATAACCTATTATTCGTTAGGAAATTTTGTGATTCGGATCTCGAAGTAGCTTTCAGGAAACACACTTGTTTTGTACGGAACTTGGAAGGTGTTGATCTACTATCGGTTCTCGTAGTTCTAATCTTTATATAATCTCAATGGCTTTGATGATGAAGTCTTCTCCAATTTGTCTACTCTCCAAAGTTTCAAAGATAAAATCTTAGTTATGGCACCGTCATCTCTCTCACTTCAACTTGCTAAACAAGGTCTCGTCAAAGCGCTACCCAAATTAAAGTATACTAAAGATCATTTGTGTTCGGCATGTCAAATGGGAAAAAGCAAGAAGGAATCCCATCCACACTAGCCGAAACCAAGTACAAATGAGAAACTTCAAATGCTACATATGGATTTGTGTGGACCGATGCGGTTGGATCAGAAATTATATATAAGAAAGATATATTCTTGTCTCGTTGATGATTATTCTCGTTTTCTTGGGTGAGGTTTTTCGAGAAAAAAAACGAAAGATGAAGACTCACAAAGATTATTATCAAATTTTTAAAGCAAGCTCAAGTCAGTCTTAATGCTACCGTAAGATATCTTCGTACCGACAACGGCACTGAGTTTCTCAATCAGACAAGAAAATAATCAATGGAAACCAACTGGTCGGGTCTTTACCTTAATAGGACTTAGATGGAAACTGACAGAAAGGATGTTTAACATGGAAGGAAAAATCATTAAAACTTCTCTTGCCACTCTAGTGCCTTCAAGAAAAAGACTCCACACCATTAGGATTCATACTGTAGCTCCTGATGCGAAAACAAGAATAAGATATTCCATTGCTAAAAATTCCCTGATAAGAGCTCATATAAATAGCTATGGTCATCTATTCAATCCTCCCAATTTTGCCTTTGTAAGAAATTCTGCGATTCCAGAACAATCATCCTAGAATTTTGGATTTCTAGGTGTAACTTAGGATTGCTAACGGTATGGAACCCAATCAAAAGTTTGGGATCCATATTTTTGTACAGTTTCTTTTTTCTTTTATGTGCAGGTTGTAGAAATTATTATTTGGTACTTATACCGATATGGCTTCTGAACAACACGGTTCAGGACCCAAACTTTAAGGGTTGACTTCTGGACGCATTAGTTTAAGACTCGTGCAAAACCAGGCTTCTTCAACATCAGCTAAGCCTCCTACAAAGAATCATTAGGATGTACTGTTTCAATCAATGTTCGATGAATACTTCAAATCTCCAAGTGCTGTATCTACCCCAATTTCCGTTGCAACTCTACTTCTAATAGATACAGTCAGATCATCTCCTTCTTCTACTTCTATTGATAAAGATGCTCCCTCTCCAAGTATTTAACCAAACATTGAAACAACATCTCCTCTAATTAATTCTACAAATGTTGAATAAACTCATAATGAAGAAGTTGTAGAGTTTGATAGTGACACCTTTACAAATCTATTTGCTCCTTCAATTACTAGCTCAGCTGAGTCATCTTCAAGGATTGTAGATACTTCAAACATGCACACCTTCCAACAACCTCATGTCAACACCAAAAGATAGACAAAGGATCATCTGTTAGTGACAATAATCGGTAATCCATCCAAACCGGTTTCGACTAGACGTCAACTTGCTACCGATGCCATATTGTGTTATTTTCATGCTTTCTTAATCAAAGAAGAGCCAAAGAAGTACAAATATTTCATGACCGAATTTAGCTGGATTAAAGCCATGCAAGAGGAGATTCACAAGTTTGAGCGGCTTAAAGTATGGGAATTAGTACCAAGACTAGACAAAGTCATGATCATTAACCTAATGTGGATCTTCAAACTGAAACTTGATGAATATGGCGGGGTGTTGAAAAATAAGGCTCGATTAGTTGCTAAAGGTTATTGTCAAGAAGAAGGGATATATTTCGAAGAGTCATTTGCACCAGTTGCACG
>BQNB010008169.1:0-10733 GCA_026074375.1 Tanacetum coccineum
TATCGTAATGGTTTCAAAAGCGATCAAAATTTGTTCTAGTTTATAAAATAGCAACCTACTGATGAATGTTATATCATTCACATATACTACGTATATGTAAGAATCAATTGTATATACTAATTAGTTATAGTTTGTTTTTTTTATAGATTTCTTCGCTGCATATTCAAAACTTAATACTCATGCACATTTCCATACTTATAACTAGTTTTAATGCCCGTGCACGCACGGGGCTTAGACATTATGTTTTTTTTAAATATATGTATAATTTTTAATTTTTATGTTTTATAAGTTATGTTATAGAGTATTATTGAAATCATATGAATAGAATAGATTTATTAAATCTTTTATATATTATATAAACTTGAGGATAGTTAGTAATTTTTTTCTTTTAATTTACCTGTTTTCTAACTCGACATTATTTTCTGTTTTACAAGTTATGTTATAGAGTATTATTGAAATCATATGAATAGAGTAGATTTATTAAATCTTTTATATATTATATAAACTTGAGGATAGTTAGTAATTTTTTCTTTTAATTTACCTGTTTTCTAACTCGACATTATGAGCCGACTAATACCAGCGAAACTACCCTTTTAGGTAGCCCGAAGTCGGCTCAAGTGAACCTCCGAGGCCACAAGGGGATTAATTTTCTCCTCGTTATATTTGAACCATTGACCTCTATGTAGTTGATATTGTATATGTTTAATGATTACAGTTAAATGAGTGTGTCAGCTATACTTAGGATTAATGGTCATACTTTGTGTTAAAACATGTAAAATTTTAGCTTCACAATCGAATTTAAAAGCATCAAGTTGAATTATCAAAAACGTCAATATTCATAGAATATAGAAAACTAAAAAAACTCAAATAATTATTATGTTTTGTGCATATAATATGTTTTGGTCAAACAAAGATTTACCGATTGTAAATCTTCAATACATATAAAAATGTAAAAAGAGTTTTACCCATTTTTTCCGTCACCAACACTTTTTTAAGATATAAAAGTGGTCTAGATTGTAGTATATGATTTATAGGCATACACACATGTCAATGGAATAAAAACTATCTGAAAAATTTTAATGTTAGAATTTTAATACATATTAAACTAAAAGAAAAAAATGCAATTTTTTCGAACCTATCAATTAATAGCTAGAAAACAATTTTTCTTTATTTATGATATTTTATGTGCTTTGGTGTTTTTCTTTTTGATTTTACAATATAATTTTAGGCCGCCAATGAAAAGTCACCAAAAAGTTTTCGGGTAGATTTGTGATGTAATTATATACTGTTAACTATTTGTTTGGAAGTAAAAAATTGTTTACGTTTGTTGTATTTTAAAATATAAAGTCTAGGGGAATAATGTTTAAGGGGTTATTTGTTTATTTTTTAAAGTTATAATAAAATTTGTAAATTTATAAATTTACACTTAACTTTATACAATTTATTTAAAATTAAAAACCACTAAAGTTTTATTAATTAGCTCCTCTTTTTTCAAAAAATTTTTCCCACAAATATGACACATATATTTTTATGTGTTTTTTTTCTCCATCATATTTCTCCACGAAAAAATTTCAATTTTGACCAAATTGATTTAATTTTGACTTTTTATTGACCAATCAGATCGCACGATTTTGCCTACGTGGCAAAATCAAGCGTTCTGATTGGTCCAATTTTAGAATTCATAAGATTCAATTTGATAGAAAACTCTGAAATGATGTAATTCTTTTATTATATAAAAGATAACATATACATCTTATAAATATTTTAATTATAAATCATGTATGACTACAAATATAAACAAAATACAAAAACTGACAAAATTTATAATGTTTCAAATCCTTCAATATTATATCCAAGCAACTTCAATCAATGCAATGATATACCCTCATTATATTCCTTAGTATACCTTTAATATACCTTTTGCATTTCCCTTATCTATTCCTTTGTTTCAACCAAGAACGCCCAGCCTTTAATTCAAGTATCTCAATTTATTTGTTTTGCTTCTTACAGCAAATAGTTCAATATGTATCTAATGTGCTATTCAACATTTGCTTTGACAATATGTTTATTTACTGGCATAATAAGAAGTTAATCCATAACAAAGTAGAAAATAAATGACATAGACGAGTAAAGGCTAATTTGGTACTAGGTACGGCTCAAACTCAAAGCATGTGCAACAAGTGCATTGTCACAAGGCCCACCAAAAGGAGCCTTCAATTTACATGTATAATCCATTATGTTAGCTAAACGAATAGTCCAATAGATATAAAATTTTCTATCTTATTTGTCATTTGCTCAAAGTGACCAGCATGACAAAAAATGGCTACTTTTTCATCATCATTTGTTGATTTTATATTGATCCTCGATAGTTGAATAATCGTATCTTGAAGATCTGAAGCTTGCTTTTTGTTTTTTTTAATCATAAACACTTACTCAACAATTTACTAAAGATAAAAAAACTATGTTTGATATAAGCTTGCTTTTTAATATTGCTCAAAAATTTTACAACTTCATGTTTATATAAAAGAATTGAGTTTGGGGGGCCTTTTGTATCGACCTGGCACGGGGACACCAAATTTTACAAGATGCCCCTGTTTGGTACAGGGGGCGAGAATCCAGCAAGTGTTTGGCGAAGAGATATACGATCGTTGGGTAGGCATAAGAGTTCTTAATGGCTTTCGAGTTGAGATGTTTATAACCCAAAATGAAAGCAACCGCGTAACGGTTTAGCCCATAAATTTTGGTTAAACTGAGAAAATGTTGTAAACTCTATATAAATGCAAATACAATTTTACGCGATAATCAACAGCATAAAACAGAATTCACAGATAAAACACCACCTAAGTTTGTATTTGCTTTTATTTATGCTGATTCTCGAAACTTTTTGTTGGAAATTTATAAAACACGGTGTAATAAGAATAATACTAACTATAACATATCTCAGCAATAAAAGTACTAGTTGAAATGTGAAGTTTTCTAAAAATTTATCTTAACATACTATTTTTTAATATAGATTAAATGTTTAGAAAGTATTGCATTGTTTGTTTACAAATTTTAGCAAAGGGGGGATTTTTATGGTCTCGCATAAGGTAGCAAAATACTCAAGACCAGCCCTAAAGAGATTACATATTTAGTTCTAAATAAATAAAAGGGTACCACTATTGATACCTCTAACCCACTAAAAAGTATCAAGAAATTACAAAATATTCTATTTGTCCCCCTATTTACAGTACAACACAGTTTTTTATCAGTTCATGTTTCGTATTTTTTGACAGTTTATACTTTTGACTTGTCAAACTTTATATTTTTTGTTCCGCACTTTTCGTTTACAGTTTTATAACATAGGTTTTTCTAACTTGTGCTCCATCGCGCATGTTAAAGAAAATTAAATGTTGTTCGCGTAGCCTGTGTGTCACAATCTTATGTGTCACAATCTGATAGGTCAGCACTAAAATTTAAGAAGCATTTAATGCTCTTTATCAAGTGTACTTAAACGCGACTTTAAAAAATCCTTATAATATAAACAAAATTATAAAAATAGAAAAACTAAAAAAACACAAAAAACTAGAGAATACAAATGATGTTTTTTAAAATGATCTTTATAACCAATCTCTAAATGAAAACCTGGAACTGTTGAATTCATAATACTGCAGAATATAGAATTAACAATTATTTTTATATATATCTTGAAATACCATTGGAATTTAATGGATGATCCTGATGGTTACTTTTGTTACACATGTATCAGTTCATCCTCCATTTATATCACGATACTTTTGCCAAAAGAACTCTCACATAGAGAAGTCGTTAGTTTTACACTTTTACCCAAGAAACTTTTGGAGTCAACAGAAAAATGAATGTGATGAATGAAAGTAGACGAAGGCAAAATATGAAGCCATTTTCCTTTAGAATAAAACCATTTTCCCACTTTATTTTTCAAATTCCTAATACATTTAACAGAAATATATACGTGTGTGTGTGATGAATGAGTAGTAAGCATGACGTTTTTCGATTTATAATACGTTTGAGATACTATAATACCATATAAAGAAATAAATTTCGCATATCTGAGATTCTTAAAGAGAAATCCTTAAATAAAATAAACACACCCAATTAGCCAAATACACTGGTAACTTCAGTGATACCATAGCAGAGAGGTGAAAGCACTTGTAAAACCATTGAGAATTTTTTGTATATGAGGTGGTTGATGGGATGATTAGTATTTGTCTACCAGAAATTGTGGAGGAAGGTATGGTTCCTTGCCCAAAGTTAAACAAAAGCAAAGAAACATTTAGAATAGTTCTTTAACATCTCAGCAGCATTATACGTTACTCATCTTAATTATTAAACATTTTCGACCACTATTCATTGCAGTTGCAAATGACATAAACACTAATTAATATGTATGATATGATATACTGATATAGAACAAGTGACAATGTAAAAATGCTGATAGATATGTTTAAAAAAAATCTAACTATTCACTAATTTACACCATCTCATTTGCATTATAAAAACTCTTCACGCACCTAAAGGTACTCTCAATCAAGCATTTCAAGCAACATGTTCCACCAATTTAAAAACACAAAACCGCATACAGTTTCAAGCAAACAATTTCACATAGCTGCAGATCCACTTCTAACAGATCCTCAGTAGCAGGTAGAATCAAATTTCAAAATACCCTTTATTGTAAAATCTACCATAAGTAACCAGTTCATCACAGCATACAGAAACAAGAAAAAGTATAACCCAACTCAATGATTATGTTATAGAATAGTAAACTTGTGTAGCGCGCTAAAAGTACTATCCTAAACCAACTTGTAAACTATTAGCTTCAGATGTAGAAAGTATGCTTATTTGCAGATTTGCATACTTGACTTGCAGACAGCAAATATGTAAATACAAGAAGTATACATTGGGCAAATACCAAGTCAAATATCAAATGTACATTATGTACCATTCATTAGATGCTTCATATTAGAGTATAGGCAAATTTAATTTTATTTAGCATCCATACTAAAAATTTACAATCAACAAAATTAGCCTTTAATCAACACAAGCGTCATATCACAGTAGACATATTTGCATTTGTTTCACATCCAAATTGCAAGCTGGGGTCACTCAATTTGACCCGAAAAAGTCATTTAAACCCAAAACCAGCCCAAGTTAGTATTCGAGTCACTCGGGTCAACCCAGGTGACCCTAATAAGATTTTGAACCAAGTGAAACCAGCCCGAATAAGCTTATTTGGGTTCAGGTTTGGGTCAGGTCGGCTTTATTGACACCCCTACTTACCACCGCATCATAATCAAAATGTTCTCCACTAACACCTAAATTCCAGGCAACCATATGCAACAAAAAAAACTAAGAACCTGCTTACTTTAAATGTTCAGCACTCAATTACTTAAGTAATATAAACCGAACATAAACTAAAATCTGAACAGCAACAGAAAAAACCAACCAACCATACGCCAAAAAAAAGCCAAAACGCATCATAACTTTAAAACATTAAATCCTTAAACATATTCTTATAGCATTAAATCCAACATAAAACTTAAACATTAATCCTTAAACATTCTTAATCACTGTTAAATCACTTCAACAGTCACCAAAAAAGCATAAACACCAATTCCTCGGTACATCATAGCAACGCCAACTAACAGTCCTTAAATCAATAGGGGCGTTTGGTATTGAGGTTTTGTTTGAATGAATTGCTTTCATTATCATGTAAATGTTTGGTGTAGGCGATTTGGGTTAAATTTTCAAAAATGAGTATCAAACCCTCAAAACTAAGCATTATCAAAACCCACCAAGAGTAGTGGGTTTACAAACCCACTCTCATACCAAAACAAACTCACCCTTAAGACTTGCTTAAACCCTAGTACAAAAACTACAAATCAACAAAAACACAAACAATTATCATAATAAGTAAATCCAAAGAGCATAAGCAAATGAGCAACTCAGAAAATCATAGACAAACAACACAATCATATGCGAAAATAAATAAACCACGAAATAACATAACGATAATAGATAACAAAAACCTTGAATCTTAACCATTCTTAAAACATCAAAATCCAACATTAAAACAAAAACATAAATCCTTAAAAAACATTCTTAATAATCCTTAAAAACCAGCAAAACCAAGACATCATCAGTACCTCTTAGCACCACCACCAAAACCACCACGACCACCACCAGCAGCACCACCATAGCCACCAGGAATCCCAGCAGCAACAGGAACATCTTCCTTCAAGGTAACACCAGGAAGCTCAGACATACCCAACATGCCCAACATCTCAATAGTCTCTTTATCAACTTCAATCCTGTCAACCTTAATAGCACTTTCCTCAGGTACGAAGTCCATCCTCCTTTCACGTTCTTCTTCTTGTAGCTTCAATGAAATGCCTCTGACTGGACCCTTCTGGATACGTTTCATCAAGTGAGTTGAAAACCCTGCGATCTTGTTGCGGAGACGTTTTGATGGGATGATTGCTACTTCTTCCAGGATCTTTTTGTTTGTGTGGAAGTCAAGTGTCATTTTCGAGTAGTAGCGCTCGATTACTACTCGGGATGATTTCTTCACGGTCTTGGTACGGACGCGACCCATGCTTGCTTGCTGTTTGTTTTTTTTTCTTGTAACGGCTACGGCTGCTGTGTGTTTTTGGGAGGAGTGAACAAGATAAGCTTTAGGGTTAGGGTTTCTGAATGGGTGAAAATGGGGTTTATAACTGAAGCTTGTGAAATGGGCTAATGTTGGGTTTCTTTTGGTTGGGCCTAAGTCATATATAAGACTAGATATGGGGTCTAAGTTGCAGATGGAGGGGTGAGTATAAAAACCAAAATAACCGAATAAATCGAAAATCGAAACTGAACGGGACCGAAAGCAACCGAATCAAACTAAGAACCGAACCAAATTTGCCAAAATCGAACCGAACCGAACTACAAATTTAGTTTTCGGATTGGATATGGGTTTGGCAATCAGAACTGAAAACAGAATTTATATAAATATATATTTATTTTATATATTCATGTATAAAAAAATACCATAAAAAATTTATCATAATATAAAAGAACACTTTTTATGCTTGAAATGATTTTTTTTGCTAAATATCTATGTAATTATTATTTTTTTATTTTGGTTTTCGGTTCGGTTTTCGGGTTGACCCCAAAAAAATTCGGTTTTTGGGTTGACCCAAAAAAAATTAACCGAATAACCCGATAATCGAACCGATCAACACCCCTAGATGGAAGCAGGGGGGAGTTCATACACCGGGTTTGCAACCAAACCGAAATTATCAAAATCGAACCGAATCAATTTAAATATTCGATTTTAGGTTTAAATATGGTTTTGGCAAAAATGAAAATAGAACCAACTGAAAAACGAATCCATATAAATATTTATATATATTATATATACTATATAATATATACTTAAGATACTATTTCATAAATATATATACTATATTATATATTATATATATATATATATATATATATATATATATATATATATTTTAAAAACACACTAAAACTCTTTCCTACTATAATATAACATTTTTTCAGCTTGATTTTTTTTTAATCTATAAAGTTAAATGAATATATAATTTAAATTGTGTAATTCGGGTTATTCTGTTCGGTTTAATCCAATTTGAATTCGGTTCGGTTTAGTTTTCTGTTTTACATGAAAATATTTTTTAATCAGTTTAACCGAACCGAATAAATCGATAACTGAACTGATGAGCACCCCTAATAGGAAGAGTTGTAGCTTATATAACATGTAATAAGTTAGAAGTTTGAGTTTGTATAGAAACGAGTAGGTTTGCCCACACTCGGTTGCGGGACCGTTAGCGAAAGTCGGCGATGTTGTCGTTGTTGTAACATGTCATTTGATAGAAAGAGATTAAGGCCATAACACACTTGCTTGAATATCAAAACATAAACGCGTACTGGTTTTGACCCGTTATCCGAAACATACAGCAACACCATTGTTTTAAAAAGTAAAGTAATACAAAAAATGCATAAAATATCTCACTCTCAGAGGTGCTCCTTGAGTTATTTGCTTTTGGTTGAGATCTGATGATATCGGCATTCGGACTCGAAGTGTGCAGACATTGTCACATTCATTCAAGAGCTCCTCAACGTGAACAAATGATCAATATTACATTAATATCATAGAGTTTAGGCATTACTATACGAAAAAGATTTTTGAAACGTTTTGTTGACCCATTTTCTTTGTTTATTTACACAGTAGACATGAAACATAATCCGAAATGAGCAATTAATAAGTAAAGGGTGTGGAAATTATATAATGAACTAATAATTCAGCTACATATATGTTAAATTGCTTGCATAAAAACTTCTCAAATAAAACTATTAACAGATTTTGGACAATCAGAGTTGACACCCTTTTTATAAGAAATGAGCTATTGCTCGACAAAAAAGTGTGTTTTTTTAAGGGAAAAAAATTGAAAATTGACTAAAAAGTGTTATGGATCAAACCCACTGACCCATAATACAAATGTACACGCTTCGACTTGTTACACATTGCCTCCTATTGAAAATGGAACGGTAAAGCATTACTTAATTTTGGGAAAATTGGAAGAAAAGGCAATCGCCGCATAACATTACACTTATTGAAGCTTATCACTAAAATGTGGAAATTGGACACCCGAATATGGAATATTTTAACACTGAGTCACATATAAAGATTGAAGCATACCTTTACAGCAAATTCACTTTCATGCTCTTTAAGATCCTCAAACTTCATTACCTGCAACATATCAAGTCAAGTCTCAGATCTTCAACGTTAACACCAAGTAGATTCAGAATCACAACCTTAGGATGCCTGATACAAATTTTTGGTTCTAGAATAACTTTATGGGATTTGCATGGGCGACACCTCAAAAACAATACCAAAAGCAAAATGCATTTGTAAAAAGCTTAAATCTCTTGTAAAAAATAACCAAATGTAGTAAGAAGAACAAATTTGAACCGAAGCGAGATTTTGAATTGACTATAAGTTAATTGAATTATTAGAGCAAGTAAGGATACGAACACGTGTTTCATCCCTAGGTCTTAATAAGCGGGGCATGTATATGTGTTGTCCTCATACAACTTAATATTTAAACTTCTTACTACTAATAGTTACGGGCCAATCAATGATATTATTTACTCACAATTCATTTCTTTAAGAGCATCGGCGAGATCAGTTGGATTTGTAAAGCTGTCAAACCCATGTCCTTTCGTCTTTCCTAAGCATTTTGGCTACCCAGTCAAAACGCGTAAATTTCTTTGGTTTGATTCAGCTTGAGTCAACCTGAACCCCTTTCTGATTAGAGCTCTACTACAGATATGATATCGTTTTTACGAAAACAACTGTAGCCGTCATTGGCTTCTATTAATTGCACGTTATGATTTTTAGGAAATAACACACTAACCTTTTTCACTCAGTGTTATAAGATATATAAGCTACTTATAGTTCAAGACGGAAAACCGACAATATGATTCTTGTAATGCCACGCCTTGATCCGTAGACTAAATAGAAAAAAATTAAATACCAAAGAGAGTACATTCTGCCAGCTATGCTCGAAAGTGAACTCTTTCCGTCAACAGTAGCACTTGAAGTTGACACTATCATACTCTGATAACCACTCTTTACCTATTAAAACAAATAATCCTCATTTACCTATTTTGCTTAAAGAAAAATTAAGAAACATGTGTTAATGGATCCCAGTGAGAACAGTAAGTACCATGAAAAAACTTTGTTATCTTCCTTTATGCCAAGCACCCTCGTACAGATACCATTTTCGTCAAAGTACTTATCCATCTATGTTTCAGTGCTCTGCCTGATAAACTTGCAATGTATAGACTTTCATTGGTAAATGTCTGATTCTTATCGCGCAGCAAAGCCGGAGCCATCGAATCAACCACATTTTGAACACATGCTCCCTGCAAACATTATAAAAATAAATAAGAATTCATACACTTGAAACTAAACATATTACTAGTAATAAATAACTACCGGAATATAACATTTTCTAGCTTGGAAATATTATATCCCGTATCAACGGCCAACACAAATAACACACCTAGCTCCGAACATATGTAATCAGTGGAAGATGGGGCTCAGATATGCAAATATTGGAACGGAAACAAACACACGCCGTGGCTGCAGCCACATCATAGATGTGGTTGCCCCGCCAGGATACGCACGTAAGTGAATTATGATCCGAACAAACATAAATGCAGAAAAATATCATCATCGCCCGTTGTAACAAACATCGAGGACTAAGAGAGAACTTAAGGGTGTCAAAACCCTCAAGCAACACCACTGAAACTATAAGTGGGCTTAAGTTACATATCAAAATAGTTCACATCAATATAAAAAGCCACAATAGAATAGCAAATTCCTTTGACATCTGCAATCAATGGTAATACCCTCTTATAAGGAGGCTCAGGCCAGCGAGTATGAAATGGGTACCGAAAACCATCCATGGCAGCAACCACATGGTCGCCCCGCCAAGATATGAATTTCGACACACTACGCTTACCAAAACAATAATGGCAGACAAATCTCATCCTCGCCCGCGTTGTACTCCACGTAACACAACACTGAAACTGTTAGCATATACCTCGAAAAAACACGGGTATATATATTCTTTCCGCTTAAACACATTAAGCATACAAACAATTTTAATAAGAAACTTCCAGACCTAAATACACTTTGTACA